>VYZQ01017082.1:17304-50378 GCA_013400655.1 Mystacornis crossleyi
TCTTAAGGAGCTAAGCTTCACTAGTCTTTTGAGTTACAAAATATCAGAACTGATGAAATTTATCTTGATTTTCTGGTATTTCTACCACATCTTGTGAGGGTTTCAGAGCTGACACTCTTCAGGTTCATAAATGCCACCCCTATGTCTTACTACGTTAGATATTACTTGATGTTGGAACAGTGTTCAAGTGAAATATTCTAAGACTGTGGTATAGATGGGGACAGAGGCCATATTTAGGATTTTTCATCTCCAGTTTCTTTACTTTATAAAATCCACACAACCTTAATAATGATTACCTTTACAACTCTTTTGAAAGAACTAAGAGTAAAGATGCTGGGGGNTGGTCAGTGGAGGTGGTGTTGGGTGGTGCGGTGTAGGAGGCGAGAAGTAATCAAAACCAAAACCTTTTAAACATTGAAGGCATTATTTTTATTAATTATTTTACAGTGTGTGCATATGTACTATATTTTTATGAAATTGCTCTGGATAGTTATTCAAATTAAAAATTAGAGTGAAAATTCCATTGCTAATGTTCAGTGGAAATTTACTCTTTGTAGGAAAGAGACAGAGCTGCTCGGATAATTCAAAAATCTGCAATGAACTTCCTGGCTCGCCGACGCATCCTGAGGAAAGAGAATGCAGCCATTTTAATCCAAAAGCATTGGAGAGGATACTTGGCCAGGATGACTGCCTTCAATCTGAAAAAGGCAAAGCTGGAGCAAGCCAGAAATAAATCTGCCACAGTCATTCAGGTGATACAATCTAAAGTGAGATTACACAGCAAGGAAACCCCCTGAAACCTCTAATAGCCTTGCTGAGGAGCATTTGTGCTCCTTGCAGCAATTAATGCTTCCGTGAAATATAATACTTTTTGTTATTATTTTTTTCCCCGTCTGCTTTTGAGAGATTTAGTAAGTTTTTCTCTCCAGGGAAAGATGGTAATGTGCTATTAAATTAACAATTATTCCTTCCTTCTATATTTTGGAATACCATAAACATTAAAACATGGGGCCTTAAACAATCAGTGTAAGGACTGATCAGATTGTGTTGGTTTTCTTCTTTGAAGCTGCTGAACATTTACTTAAAGAAGCTTTTAAAAAATTTAAAATTACTCTCCTAGTGTTATGTCACCTGCATTGGGCATATTGACTGGCAGACATGGCAGTGACAGTTTGGGCAGTTAATTCAATTTTTCAAGTTACTTTAGCCACCATTACCCAAAGATAAATACTGCCCTTCTAAGACTTTTTAGAATGGATGTTCAAGAATTGCTGATTTATCAAGTAGTTTAAGAGGAAATCTGTTGTTGCCAGGGTAAATTTAGCCTTTTCCCAGAATTTAAAAAGCTTCAAAAAGCAATGATACAAATATTTAGGTGTTGTTGTTGTTTTTTTTTTGTTTGTTTTTTTTTTTTTTTTTTTTTTTTTTTTTTTTTTTTTATTTTATNTTTTTTTTAATATAGATTTCTGGATTTACCTTCCTAGGGATTAAGACCCAGGGATGAGCTCAGTTGGTTAGAGCATGGTGCTAGTAACACCAAAGTCATGGGTTTGTTCCTGGTATGGGCCATTCGCTCAAGTGTAGGACTCGATCTTTGTGGGTCTTTCCAATTCTGAGTACTCTGTGGTTCTGATAAGTAGGAATAAGAAATCTTATCAAGTCTGAAGATGACAGTCCTCACTCATGCTTAACTCAAGATACTATGAAGAAAATACTAAATTTTTTCTTTTTTTTTACCTGCAGGCTTACTGGAGGAGATACTCTGCTAGGAAAAGATATTTACAGTTGAGACACTGTGTTATTTTTGTACAAGCAAGGATAAGGATGGTGAAGTCTGTCGCTGCATATAAACGAATTGTTTGGGCTACTGTTACAATTCAGAGACATCTGCGTGCTACTAAGCTGGCAAAAATAGATCAGCAAAGATATGAAATCATAAAGTCTTCAGCACTTACTCTTCAGTCTGCATTCAGAAGATGGAGAAAATACAAAATTCAACAGAAAATTAAAGCAGCTTTGGTGATTCAGAGTTATTTCCGAAGATGGCAATCTTCAAAACTGGCTAAGAGAAGGAGGGCTGCCCTTGTCATACAGGCTTGGTACAGGATGCAGAGAGACCAGAAGCAGTATCTACATATTAAGCAAAATGTTATCAAGATTCAGGCTTGGTACAGGTGTCAGCTGGCCAGACGTGTTTACCAGGAGCACAGGGCAAAAGTAGTGACAATTCAACAGTACTACAGAGCTCATAAACTGGGGAAAGCTGAGAGAGAGTCTTATTTGCAAAAGCGTGCAGCAGTGATAGTTCTCCAAGCTGCTTTTAGAGGCATGAAGGCACGAGAGCTGTACAGACAAGCAAAAGCAGCACGTGTTATTCAATCGCTGTGGAGAATGAAACAAGAGAAACAAAGATTTCTGCAATTAAAAAAATCTGTTACTACACTGCAGTCGCACGTGAGAAAATACCAACAAGTACAAAGATACAAAGAGATTAAAAATGCTGCTTCTGTAATTCAAACCCGGTATAGGGCACACGTGGCCGCTAAAAATGCAGCTGCTGCTTTCCAGAGGGTGCGCCTGGCTGCCATTGTTCTCCAGTCTGCCTACAGAGGGATGCAGGCCAGGAGAGAGGCTTGCGTGTTGAGATCTGTGATCAAAATTCAGTCCAGTTTCCGTGCCTATGTCGCCCGGAAGAGATTTAAAAAGTTGAGAGATGCCACGGTGAAGATTCAAGCTCTTGCAAAGATGAGGCAAGTCCGTAAGCGTTACTGTGCACTGAGGGGAGCAACGCTTTATGTGCAGCGAAGGTATCGCTCTGGGAGATGTGCTCTTCAGTTTAAAGAAGATTATAGGAAATTGAAGGGAGGTTGCATAAGAATTCAGGCTCTAATTCGAGGCTATCTTGTCAGGAAACAAATACAAAGGTGGAGAGAGGCTGCAGTATTACTTCAGGCCTGCTACAGAATGAAAAGGGACCGGCAACGATACTTAAGCGTCTATAGTGCTGCCATTGTCATTCAACAACGTTATCGTGCCTGCAGAAAGACCCGGTGTCACAGGCAAGCGTTCTTGCGAGTTAGAAAAGCAGCTGTGTGCTTACAGGCAGCCTACAGGGGTCATAAAACACGAAAAAAGCTTAAACTTGAATATAGAGCTGCTGTTAAAATTCAGACTGCTTTTAGAGCTCATAGTGCGCGAGTGAAACACAAAGCAATGGTTGAGGCCTCCGTTGTGATTCAGAGGTGGTACAGAAATTGTAAAGCTGGTAAGAGGCAA
Organism: Mystacornis crossleyi; assembly: GCA_013400655.1. NCBI lineage: Eukaryota > Metazoa > Chordata > Aves > Passeriformes > Timaliidae > Mystacornis > Mystacornis crossleyi. The sequence goes on from VYZQ01017082.1 coordinate 20,581, forward strand.
AGACTGGACTTCTTAATGACAAGAGCAGCAGTGCTTTCTTTACAAGCAGCTTTTCGTGGCTGGAAGGTACGGAAGCAGATTCAAAGACAGCATGTTGCTGCTACTAGGATACAGTCTACCTTCAGAAAATTCATGGCTGTGAAGAAATTCAGGCTTGTGAACCACGCTGTGCTAACCATCCAAAGGCATTACAGAGCCAGGGTTCTAGGCCAGAGACAGCGGCAAGAATACGTCCAGCTGCGTAACGCTGCTGTGCGTCTTCAGGCACTGTGGAGGGGGAAAGCTGTGAGAAAAATGATTCAGAAGAAACATTATCTTGCAACAATCATTCAGTCCTATTACAGAATGTACGTAAATCAACTAAAATACAAGAAACTGAGACAAGCCACTCTGGTGATTCAGAAATACTACAGAGCCTACTGTATGAAAAAAACCCAGCGTGCCATTTACCTAAAAACCAAAGCAGCTGTCTTAGTCTTGCAGTCTGCTTACCGTGGGATGACTGTGAGGAAACAACTGAACAAACTAAACAAAGCTGCTGCAACTATACAAGCTGCTTTCAAATCTTACCTGGTCAAGAAGGAATATCAAAGACTTAGATCTGCAACTATAGCCATTCAAAGGCGTTACTGTGCAGTTATTCACGCTAAATGTCAAAGGCAGAGATATTTGTCTTTAAAGAGAGCCACAGTCAAAGTGCAGGCGGTTTACAGAGGTGCAAGAGTGAGGCGACAGGTTCGCTGTATGCACCAAGCAGCTGTTTGCATCCAAGCCACGTTTAAGATGCGTTGCATGAGCGTAAAGTATCGGTCAATGAGAATGGCAGCCATAAGAATTCAAAGGCAATACAGAGCATTTTGTTTAGGCAAAGTACAACGCAAACAGTACTTGGAACTAAAGAAGTCTGTTATTATCCTCCAGGCTGCTTGCAGAGGCATGAAAGTCCGACAAGACTTAAAAACCATGCACCGGTCAGCAGCAATAATCCAGTCCTATTATCGGATGCATAAACAACAGAGAGATTTCAGAAAGCTGCTGCTTGCAACGAGGCAGATTCAGCAGTGGTTCCGTGCTTGTAAGGAGAGAGATGCACAAGTTCACAGCTACACGATTATGAAAAATGCTGTACTACGCATCCAGGCTGCATTCCGTGGTATGAAAACAAGAAGACTCATCAGAACCATGAATGAATCAGCTGTGATTATTCAAAGAGGGTTTAGAACGTCTCTGGAAAGAAAACGTTTTCTTTCCATTAAGTCATCTGCTGTTGTAATTCAGAGAAAATACAGAGCAACAAAACTAGGAAAAGTTCAGCGTCAAAAATATCTCTCTCTCCTTAATGCTGCTGTTAGCATACAGTCTGCTTATAGAGGATTTGTGGTAAGGAAAGAAGTGCAGAAAATGCATCAAGCTGCTAGAGTTATTCAAGCAATGTTAAGAATGCGTAGAATTTACACTTCTTATCAAACACTCAGGCTTGCTTCAGTAATCATACAGCAACGTTATCGAGCTTACAGGGAAGGCAAGCGTGAGAGAGAAAAGTACTTAAAACTGTACAATTCTGTTTTAGTTCTTCAAGCTGCCTACAGAGGAATGAAAACAAGATGCTTCTTGAAGAGACAACATGAGGCAGCACTTACAATACAGAGAAACTACCGAATGTACAGGCAGCACTCTCATTACAGAAGAGTTCAGTGGGCAGCCCAGCTAATACAGAGGAGGTACAGATCCCATAGGCTCAGGAAAATTGCTGTACAGCATTACGCTTCATTAAAGAAAGCAGCAACTTGTATCCAGAGGGCTTTCCGAGACATGCAAGCGAGAAAACAGCAGCGAGAAATGCACTGTGCTGCGATTGTGGTTCAGAAAAACTTCAAAGCCTTCAGAGAACGTCAGAGATACCTCTCTCTTAAAGCAGCTACTCTTGTCTTTCAGAGACGGTACCGAGCTTTGGCTCTGGCAAGGCAGCAAGCTTTGGAATATCACTCTCTCCGCAGAGCAGCTATTCTCATCCAGGCTGTGTACAGAGGTGTCAGGGTGAGGAGGAGTCTGGAGCACATGCATTTAGCTGCCAGTACAATACAGGCAGCCTACAGAATGCTCAGGGATAGAAGGGCCTATCAGAACATGAGAAATGCAGCTGTGGTTATTCAGAACTACTATCGGTCCTATTTGAGAGGAAAGAACCAACGCAAGAAGTATCTGACAATGAGGAATTCTGTTCTTGTTATTCAAGCAGCATACAGAGGCATGAAGGCACGGCAGGAACTGAAAATCCTGCATGTTTCAGCAGTGGTAATACAGTCCTGCTATCGCATGTATATACAACGTGGGTACTACAAACAGTTGTGCTGGGCTGCCACAGTCACACAGCAGAGGTTCAGAGCCAAAATGGCAAGAGAAGCTGCTACGAGAAACTATGCAGAAATAAGAAAGGCTGTCATTTGCCTTCAAGCTGCTTTTCGTGCTATGAAAGCCAGGCAGTTGTATAAAGCCAATGTTGCTGCACGGCGCATTCAGTCATTCCTACGAATGCGTGTGGAGAGGAGACGCTTTCTTGCAAAGAAATCGGCAGCGATAACGATCCAGTCGCTGTTGCGGTGCCAAAGAGCGAGGACTCGCTATACGCTGCTGCGGAGCTCAGCAGTTGCTGTCCAGAGGTGGTACAGATCGTGTCGCAGGGCTCGTTCACAGAGAGCAGAGTACTTGGCTCAAAGACAAGCGGTAGTAGTTATTCAGTCTGCCTTCCGAGCTGTGAAAGCAAGAAAAACAGCAAGGCAACTACGGGCCGCAAGAAAGATTCAGTCTTTTCTTCAGATGGCTCTGCAGCGTAGAAAATACATGCAGCTCAGAGCAGCAGCTGTTACATTACAATCTTATTACTTAATGCAGAAATGTAAATCACAGTATAAGAGCTATAAAAGAGCAGCAGTTGTCCTGCAGCGGCACTACCGCTCCCACCTGACTGTGAAGCACCAGAGAATGACTTTCTTACAAACCCGCAGGAACATTATCCTTGTGCAGGCCACAGTCAGAGGATACATCGAAAGGAAGAGGTTTCACAAAATTAAAGAGAGCACAATAAAACTTCAGGTACTTTAGAATGAATAGTACTGGGATTTGGGTGTATTTTTGTTTTCATTTGTAGGTGTTTTAAAGATTTACTGCTCTTGCAAACCACAGTTTAAAGCTAAAGTAAAACCAGTTTCTGAAGTGTACTACAGGGCAGATATATAAAGTTTACTACCACAGTACACAGAAATAAGGTTCTTTAAGACACCTGAATTTCACCTCTGAATACTAGTGGCTTGATGAATGTTTTCTTTGATGGGAATATGAATGAAAGCTGTCTTCATGTATTGTATGAGAGGGCACTGGTAGTGGGTATAAAGTGACATAAATGGCAAAAATGATTGCTACCTTTAGGACTCATGTTTAGGAAGGTGCAAGTAAATCGATCATGTCAGTCCTCCTAGGTTTACTAATTTGCTTTAGACTAATCTAAGTGCCTAACTAACATTTTGAAGAGGAATTTAAGGAGGGAAATTCCCCCAAATCAAGGAAGAAAGGGAAATAAATGATCTCTCATTTGTGGCCCTGAGCAGTCTGATCTAATGGGTGGCATCCCTGTCCATGTTGGATGGGTTGGAACTAGACCATCTTTAAAGGTCCCTTCCAGCCCAAACCATTCTAGGATTCTTTGAGAATTTCTTAGATTGGTTTTACTCTATTGTTGGAGACCACACGCTCTACTTAACTGATAGAAATCAGGTGTGCTTTCCTCACCTCCATGTTTTGGGGGGATTGGCAGCTGCTTAGTTATTTTCTGAATGTTTATATTGTTCAGGATGTATAAGTTAAATATAGTTACGTTCCTTAAAAGGTAAAAAAAAGAATGAATTTTGAAATTGGGAATATGTTTATTTATATTGTTGTTTTTATAACAAGCCAGTGAGTACAGCTGTACATAGAAATACGCTAACATTCCCAGCTGTTATGATGCAAGTGAAATATTCCAAGTTTCTTTTTCTTTGAAGGCATCTTTCCGTGGATTTATTCAGAGACAGAAATACCTTCGGTGCAAGTTTTCTGCTGTGTTAATACAGCAGCACTACAGAGCCCATCGGATGCGAAATATTGATCAACACAGATTCCAGCAAATGAAAAGAGCTGCCATTACCATTCAGGTAATCATAAAAGTGGCTTTTGTTGAGTGTTTGTTTGGGTTTTTTAATCTGTCTTATATTTGTTTCTTCACGATATAGTTATTTTTGCAGATTAATATTAAAGAGTGGCATTTGTGGTATTTCCCTGAATGTGTTTCACGTGCTTTTGAAAACAGTGTAGTTGGGAAAAATTAAATATTTGTATTAAATATTTGTATTAATTTCTAGATAAAAATCCTAAAAGTTGTTCCTGTTCATGTGATATTTTTCCTTTTAATTTTGTTCATTCCATTAGAAGTTCTGATTTATTTTTGTTTTTTTTTTTTTAATTTCTGTAATAGGCAGCATACAGAGGATTTAAAGCCCGGCAGTGGGTTAAGAAAATGAGAGCAGCACAAGTCATCCAAGCCTGGTTCCGCGGTTCCAAGGCGCGAAAGGAATACGCGTCTGTGCTCACAGCTGCCCTTGTTGTGCAGAGTCGCTTCAGAACCCAGCAGCTGCGGACGCGGTAATACTGAATCTGAGAGAAACCGCTCTACTTTTCAAAGCTTTTATTACATAATTATTTAGTGCTGCACTGCACTCTTCAGGTTCTCAGGCTCTGCCCCTGCAGCATCCACGTGACATGCATGAGTATAACCCTGTTGGTGCAGGTGGGGTTATTTTTTGCACAAGATTTTCATTACATTTAATTGTTTTTCTGGAATGGAAGCTCCTTCACGAATTTAAATTTTGCTTATCGGGCTCTAGAAAGAGTAGGCCTTGATCGTTTTTTCACTTCTCTGTGTTTTGCAAGAAAAATGTTCTGGATATTGTTAAAATTCTAGCGTACAACTCATAGGTTGAAAAGCTGTTTCATTTTAATCCACAATGGAATAGTTAAACTGGTTTATGTTTATTTTGAGCCTGGTAGCTCATCTCATGAACTGTGTCAATGCCAGTAGCGGTAGAGGATGCTGTTCAGGGATGCAAGATCCTCCCTCAGCATCCCTGCTTTTTAAACATCCTTGCCTGTTCCTGTTATTATCCTTTTATGGACCTATTGTATGTCTGTCTGTCCAGTGCCTTTCAGATTGCTGTGTCCCTCCCCAGTCTCCTTTGGCAGCGAGTTAGGGAAATATCTCCTATGGAAAAACAGGAAGTGTCTTCTGTTTAAAATCAGTCCTTCTGCCGACATTGCTTCTATTCCTATTTTCCAGTGTTACCTGGCTGATAACAGCTCTGCTTTTCCAATATCTTTCTAAATGATTTCATAAACCATCGCTGTTTTCTTACTTAAAAATACATTTCCATGTTAGGTTTTTGAAAATGAAGTCCTGTGCAGTTACCATCCAAAGAGTCTGGAGAGCGACCCGCACTGCGCGAGCGCTTCGGCAGCAGTTCCTGGCAATGAGGAGTGCTGCAGTTAAGATTCAGCTGGCATACAGGCAGTACAGGGCTAGGAGACTTCTAAGAAAGGTATGTTTTCACTTGCACTCTAATATGCCATGGTTATTTTAAAAAATTTTAATATATCTGAGTGATTTTTGTCATCAATGTGCAGAAGCATAGAAAAGGTGGGACCAGAGAGGAGATTGTTCAAATCAAAGCTCTTCAATCTTCAAAAATATTAAATGTCCATTTTTGCTCAAAGTAACAGGGTTGATTCTCGGTTTTGAACAATTCCAATTGTTGAATTACCCATCTATATACTAATACCAAAATAAAATGCCAAATTTTCTGCTGGCTTTATTGCTTGCAAAAGATTAGGCCTGTATTTTGACCCCATTTAGGTAAGTGAAGACCTTCCAAACTGTGAAAGTCCATTTTATATAAACTGGTACTGTATGCGTTTACTCGTATTTCTCATTCCATTTTTGTTCTTACGATGGAAAAAACCACCTAGAACTAAATATAAATGTATATTGATCCTGACATGAATGAACAAAAGTTTAATTATCGATGTATTCTTTAAAATCTTTTTCAGAAGCACCAGGCTGCATGTCTGATCCAAAACACATACAGAGGTTTCAAGGCAAGAAGGAAATTTATTCAACAAAAAGCTGCTGCTGTAATTATCCAGAAACATCTGCGGGCTTGGCAGGAAGGCAGGCTTCAATTTATGAAATACAATAAGACTAGAAGAGCTGTCATTAAACTGCAAGCACTTATCCGGGGTTATTTAGTCAGGAAAAAGGTTGGTATTATTCAAATTAAAACTATGCTTTGGATGTAAAGTATCTCTAGAGCTGTTTTACCATTAATTCTGACTGGCAAGGAGAGGAAAATTTTATTTCTTGGTGTTGAAATCAAGTTCTTCTTGTCTGCTTTGAGTATTGGGCAGGTCAGAATAGATCAAACACAGTGTGAGCCTTTTCTTACAATCCTTTAGAACTGAAGTAGGTTTTCACTACTGGATGTTGTTTTAGCTTCTGAGATCTTTGTGGTTTATCTATAATTGATACTTCTGCACACACAGGCTTACAATGAAATTGTTCTCTGCTATCTATTGATGTTGTTGCTTACAATCGCTTCTCTGTGTTGTCACTTAGATTAGAGCCCTAGTACTGCAGAGAGGTAGCTTCCTTAATTCTGATTTTCCAGTGTCCAGGTGATTTTCCAGTATCTAGTAGTATATTGCTGTGTACTATGTTCTTTGTGTGGACATCCAGCTACCTCAGAGTAAGAAAATTAATGATGTTCCTTGTTTTGTTTTCCTTCTACAGATTTCAGAACAGAAACAAAAGAAGAGACTTCTTTATTTTACAGCAGCTGCATATCATCATATCTCTGCAATTAAAATTCAGAGGGCCTACAGGATTCACCTCACTTTAAAACTTGCACAAACCCAGATCTCATCTGTTCTTATAATACAGGTTGGTCTGATGAAGGCTGAATGACTTGTGTAACAGTCTAATTTCTTTTCTGTAAGCTAAGACAATGCAGTTCCTTCACGTGTGAAAATACAACTAAATTATGAATTGAATGATTTATTAAATAATGCTGCTTTTGCACAGCTAAGAAAGCTTTGGTGGCTTAAGCATTTTAAAGCTGAGGATGGATGGGAAAGTTTGTTTCCTTCAGACCCTCAAGCTTGCTAAAGGAATCTGAGTGCTGTCTTAGCCTATTTCTTTATATCCTACTGGAGGTAGAAAAGATCAGACACAACAATCTGTAATGTTTGTGAAATGTAGAACATCTCCTTACATGAACAATCCCTTGGGATACTGTGATTTATTTGGTTGGATGTTTCTGATCTGCCAGTGGTATCAGAGCCTGTGTAGGTTGCAGCATTTCAATATAACCAGGTTTTACTTATCTAAAAACAAGATCAAAAATCAGGTGTGTATTGCAGCACTACCAAATTGAAAAAAATACTTTCAGGTCTCCAAACTGATCATTAGCTTAATTCCAGTGTGGGAGGTCAGCACTGGGTAAATGGAGAGGCTGAAATGGGAGCCCTGAAATAGCTGTTCTCTGGTCAAGGCTGTCACGGCAAACTTTGCCCTACTGCTTCTCCATATGGACAAATTGTTATTTCTCCCCATAAGTTAGATTTTCCCTTTAAGGCAAGAGAGAATGGATGGGAAGGGATTTCTTTGCTCTGATTTGGCACACAGTACCCTGTCTCCCTTCTTGGTTTATCGAGGGGAAGAAACAGACCTGGGAAATGAGAAAAGTGGAGTGGTGGTTCTTAAAAACCAGCCAAGAGAAATAAAACTCCTAGGATGTAGTAATGCTGGGCACAAGGATAAACTGGGAGAGTTACAGACTTTATCTTTTGGTCAGCCCTGAAGTGGTCAGACAATTGGTCTGGATGATCACTGTAGGTCTCTCCCAACTGAAAACTATTCTATCTTTCCCCTCCTCTACCCTTTCTTCTCTACTCTTCTCTCCTCAGAATGCTTCCCTTGTGGCTCCTAGTTAAGATGTCATTCCGCAGTCTTGCATTTCAGCTACCCAAGGCCAGGCAGAGTCATGAAGATTATATATGACTGAGGATGTTTTTAGTGCCTGTATCTGTCAAAGCTCACGTTAAAACACTCGGTTTTTATCAGTGCTCATTTCGGGTGGGAAAAGGGAATTTAGGGGAAGAGTTAAACAGGAAGGTACTTTCATTTTAAACAGAGATGGTTCCGAGCAAAAATGCAACGGAAGAGATTTTTAAGAGATTATCAAAGACTCGTTGGGCTACAACGTGTGGTTCGAGGCTGGCTGAATCACAGGAATGAGGCAGCAGCCATAATCCAGAGAAACGTGCGCAGATTCCTCACCTGCAGACGCAGGAGAAAATTTGCATTGGGGATAATTAAATTTCAGGTAAAAACCTCTTGTAAGGAAATGTTTGGGTTGGTTTGTTTGTTTTTATTATCTATATCTTTTTCCTATAGGTTTTTGGGGAGTAGAAATACGTTTACTTTGGTTGATGAATTTATCAGTGGAATTGCAAGCCAAGTCAGCTTTCGTTTAGACGTGAAAGCTGCAGGCAAACAGATTGTGAAGGAATATTAAGCAGATACTGCTTCAGGTGACTTAGGTGGGAGTGTGTGTTTGGACTGTATAGGCATGGATTTTTTTTGCCTTTTGTCTTGAAAGTCCAGCATATTGAAAGAATAACACTGAGTGTTAATTCTTCAAAATTGAATACCCAGGGTAATTCAATACTTTGCAGGCTTGTGTAAAACTGATTTGGAATGGCGATGGAAGTTCTGTTGTCTTGTCTCTCCTTTACAACTTTTTCTCTTTGTGGAATTCCTTTCTGTAGGCATTGTGGAGAGGATATTCTTGGAGAAAGATGACTGACACAGCAAAGACCAGAGCTTTAAGGCACAGTTTAGAAAAGGCCAATGAAAAGAGCAGAGAAGAAAACAAACTGGGCAACAGAACTGCAATTGCAATTGAACACCTTCTAAAATACAAACATCTCTCCTACATACTTGCAGCACTGAAGCATCTTGGTCAGTATTTTGTTTTATTGTAACTGATGGATTTTCAGAATGATAAAAACTGGGGGTTTTTTTCACCTAGGAAGAGTTCATAATGATATTTAGGCTTTCTGCATGACTGTAAAATGTGAACGTTAGAGACAGAATGGAGGTTTTTCTAGACTGAAATCAGATTATTGATTTAAGAACAATATTTAAATGGTTATGTAGAAAAAGGAAATCCTGTATGATTGCTCTAATTTCCTGTCAGTCCTAGTAATGCTATACCTTACATAATTTTACTTTATGTAAGGTATAGCATTACTTTACTACTTTTACATACTTTATTATCATTTGTACTGTCAGTATATATTCTCTGTGGATTGTTTTTGCCTGCTTAATTTTTAGTCTTAAATATTAGAACTATTGCTTTAAAAACGCTTAAATCAATAATTGCAATTTTTGCTTTGCACTTGTCCTTAAAAATAGAGAATATCCTAGTTTTCAGTTATTTTGCCTGAACTTCAGAGTTTTCTTTACTCTATTTATTTTTCTTTAATTGTTTTAGAGGTGGCTACCAGACTGTCCCCACGGTGTTGTGAAAATATGGCCCAGAGCAGAGCAATCTTCAGTATTTTCGTTCTGATTCGAAGTTGCAACAGGAGTGTTCCATGCATGGATGTGATCAGATACTCAGTTCAGGTTCTACTCAATGTTTCAAAGGTAACATGAATATTTTCTTTTTGCAGATTTATGAGCAGTTATTGTAGTACTTGTTTATCCACAAAATTTCTTTAATAAATCTGGAACAACAGAAGTAGTAGTTTTGAATAAAAACAGTCCATGATTTTTCACTTTTATTTTGAAACCAGTTATTTATTTATTTACCTTGTTATATAACAAATAGTTATGATGGTTTTTTTTTGCCAAAAAAATTAGTTAATGACCTTAAGGCATTGCAAGGTATCACAAATACTTTTGAATTTATCTGAACTTCTTCTGATTTATTTATTTATTTTAAATATAAAATCAGATTCTGTGGGTTTCTAAACAAGGAGGGAAGCACAAAAGACACCTTTTTATAATCTGTTACAATTGTGTTAATACAGAAGAGATTTGTGTTGCTTGGATACCAGTTCAGCTACAAATTTATTCTAGGGCAGAATATGGGCTTTGCTTTTTCCTCTAACCTCTAAACAGTAACCTGTAAAATAATGACATTTTGAAGATCTGTCTATATAAACTCTCTTGTCTCTTCCTTGTTTAACAGTATGAAAGAACTACTCGAGCAGTTTATGAAGCAGAAAATTCTATAGATACTTTACTAGACCTACTGCAAATGTACCGAGGCAAAGCTGGGGACAAAGTTTCAGAGAAAGGTGGAAGCATTTTCACGAAGACCTGTTGTTTGCTGGCCATCCTTTCAAAGGACTCAAAAAGAGCTTTGGTAAGACCTAAGTGTTTTGGATTTAATGGTTTAATTTAACATACTTTGTTTGCATGTTTTGGTGGTGTTTGTAATTTTTTTTCTCTGCCTCTCTACCATACCTGTTATGGCTGTAGTATTAATTATGACTGAACTCTGATTTAAAAAAATACGCATTTCCAAGATGGTGAATGCACTCACATCTCGATTTAAGCTGCTTTTGAACTTGTAGTATTGACTGTGTGCTGTTTCCACCTTTCCTCAGGAAATCCGAGGCATGCCAAGAACTGTTTCTTGCATCCAGAGCCTCTATAAACTCACAGCTCGGAAACACAGGATGGATGCAGAGAGAACACTCGTGAAGCAGAAAACCAACACTGCCCTGGGTGGGAGTTCCTCTGTTCCAGTAACTCCTCTAAGAATAAAAACAGTTTCAAGGTAAGTACTTAAAAATCAGTCTTCTATTTCTGCTGTGGCATTGAAATATTTTAATGCAAGCCACTACTCTTTTCACAGGATTAAACCAGACTGGGTCTTGAGGAAAGATAACATGCAAGAGGTTGTGGATCCTCTGCAAGCAATTGTGATGGTGATGGACACACTTAGTATTGCCTGCTACTGAAATGTAAATGATGTATAGGAAGATGTATTTGTACAGTATGTATGTAGGAGATGGATAAATGATTTGGAAAAAAAGCAAATAAGTGTAAACTATTGTTGGAAATGTTTTGTTTGGATTACAATTAACATTTTGCTAACTTTTTGTTGTATACAGTTTTGAAGCCCTATTTTGTACTACTGCCAAAAGTAATTTGTACAATAAAATCAATTCCCTGGATTTTACTGGAAATTTCACTGGTTCAGTAATGTATTGCTGTCACACAATTGTGAATATTACAAATAGCATGGGATTTTTCACTCTGATTAGATATTGTAGAATTCTATTAAAAGCAGTTTTTTATGGGGGACAGTAATGTTGTCTGATCTGGAGAGGTGGAGAAAGGGAGGCTTAGACTGTGGATTTCAAAATTGGCTGGTGTTGGGGAGCTTGAGTCTCTAGTAATCTCTTGAGAGATCATGTTATGAGAGCAAGAAAAAAAATTGTAATTCGTCTGTTCCTTAAGCATTTCAAGATAGTAATGGAACAACAGGATGTTGTAAGGGTGAATTTGGAAATTCTGACCTGACATTATAAGGGAGGTGATCTGTGAGTTTCTTCTTCCTATCAGTGAGCAATATGTACAAGTATGCATCTCCTCTGGCTGAATAGATTGTGTTCACCACAGCATCCCTTTTCATTCTGTTCTCTTCTGCATTCTCAGAACTGTGTTTTCTTAGCGAAAGGCCAAGAAAATGCAAACTGTAAAACTATACCCTTCCACTCCCAAAGTTAAGCATTATACCTCTAATGGTGCTAAATCAACTGGTAGCCATTAGTCCATCAGATGACTGTAAATGAGGTTCTTTTTTTTTTGGTTTTGTTTAAAAAATACTTGGAAGAGGCTTGCTGTGTTCAACACAACTCAGACAGATAATAATAGTGGCTACATTGTTCATGTAAGAAACTCCAAAATCATGAATATGTATAGCATGCAGCTGCCTGGTTTACTCTGGGGGTAGGCTGGGAAATGGGGGAATTCACTGCTTTCAGCCAAGGTAAATAGTCTGATTACAGAATGCCCTTTAAACTTGGGAATCAGAAGGTTGTGAGGGGAACAGTGATCAGCAAGTTTAAAGCGTTCTGTAAGCTTGTTGCCTGATTTCACTGTAAAAGGATAAATTACTGATGATACAGTGTGTCAAATGGAAGTAGAATCCTGCTAGTCTAGTGCTGAGGTATTTGGAGAACTAAAATAAATTAAAATAGTTTTTCCAGTGAATCAGCTTGTTACAAAATACCATAGGCATTAAGGCATTTGTTGAATACCTTTGAAAATTCAGTTAATTATTTACAAAAGTAATACTTAGGGAGTTTTCACAGGTGCTGGGAACTGTAGATGGAGACAGTAATGAAGATGAGATTTAAAAGCTGTTTTTTCCTCCTAGTTACGGTGTGTTCAGGAAAACTCTTTGCAGAAGGTAAATACACTGAATTCTATTGTACATTGAACTTAGAATATGCATTCTTGGTAACTTAAGGGTAATGTTTCATCTCTTTACTGAGTAAACACTGCTTTTTAAATTCAAATACAATTCTGTTGTGACATGGCTGGTGATCACGATTCAGCTGTAGCTGATTCCTCTCTAAGTCTCAAAGCTGTAATATTGAAATGTTCAGACTTTAGTTCAGTGGAAATTTATTCTGAAATGTCTTTGAGCTGTTTTGAGGCACTTACACAAATTGAATTTTGTATTAAAACTTTTTATATATTGAAGTGTCTTGGCGATTGAAATGTTTTCAGTTCGTTACAAAGCAAAATAGCCGAAGTTGAATGGAACCTGCAGAAGTTAATCTGGGGTGGTCCCACATTTTCTGTCCCTATGTTCAGCATTGATTTCTTTTTCTGTTTGTTTTTTTTTGGTTGGTTGGTTGGTTTTGTTATTTTGGGTTCTTTTAAGTAACTTAATGCCGTATTCAGCTCCATTCTTTTTAGAGGTCTTCTCCTATAACTGGGGGGTTCTGTTGGTTTTTTTTTTTTTAATTGCCATTCTGATTGTTTTTTCCTTAATCTCCATTTCTTCTTTTTCTGTTGACTGTTTTTAAATTCCCTTTCTTAAGCCTAACTTGTATATTGCCTCCTGGCAGTTTGTCCTACTTTTCTGGTAACATTTTCTGAATTGAGGAGCTGAGGCACAGCTAATCCTGACACTTGTCACTGAATTTTACAGTAGGCATTGGTGTGTTTGTGCAGGAAAGGGTGCTCATGCTTCTGGGCAAAATAGAGTAAAATAAAGGTATCCTGCATCAGTTTTGCCCAGGTCACACGATGAGGTTTTATTCTACAGCTGCTATTCTTGTGAACCCTAAGAGCAAAAGCTGATAAAATTGTAGTATCTCTTCATTTCAGCAGGTCTTAAAAGGCCCTTCATGCTTGTAAGTACTCAGAATTTTGTTCATGTTCGAAAGCCTGAAACAATCAAGCTGATAATAAATAAATTAATGCAAAAACATTCATATCTGGGCTGAAAATTTTAGTGGGAAATATATTCATCTTTTTGCAGATACACCTTGTGATTTGCCACATATAGAAAATGGAAACCTTGCCCAGTACTATTACAGTTTCAAACGTTACTATTTCCCTATGCACAAAGGAAAAAAGCTCTCCTATTCTTGTATGGTTGGTTACACGACTGAAACTGGGACTCAAGATGGAAGAATGACTTGTACAACGAAAGGATGGTCTCCAGTGCCACGATGCTACAGTGAGTTAGCTTTGTTCATCCCCTCATTGCTTCCAGCAGGAACATTTCCTAGCTGGTTTTCCTGGGACATATAGGAAAAGAAGCTGCATAACAGAAGGGATAAAATGTACAGGATGCAATCAATTATTTATATTGAGACTACATAATTTTACATATGGAATATTTTTACAATAATACATATTTTATGGGTTTGTCAACATTTATTTTTTTCATAAGGACGTAAGAAAGTTGCCCAGTTTTCTTAGTCTGGGAAAACTGTTAGTTTTCCCTTAGATGTATATATTCTCCAGGCTCCCTAGCTCTAGATTCCTTGGCTGTATTCCATGTTGTTACTGGTGGCTTGATGTATTTTTTGATGATGGGAACAGAGTTTCTTCAATAGGTCAAGAAAATAAGATTAGATTAGTATAGCTACAAACCCCTTCTTCTGCTTCCTGAAGAACGAATTAATCCATTCTTTCTTTCTAACTAAGCTGCCTTCTTTCCTTCAGGAAAATGCAACAAGCCTCTTTTGGAAAATGGCTCTTTTTCCAGTACAGAAATGGACTTCAAAATCCACGAGAAATTGCAATACAAATGTAATCTAGGCTACCACACCCCGAGTGGTGGTACTGAAGATACAGTGCAGTGTCAGCCACAAGGATGGTCCTTCCAGCCAAGCTGTACTAAAAAACTTGGTAGGATTCTGCATTTTTCTCCTTTTTAATTGATTGCTGATGTACTCAGTTTCACTGTCCTTGCTGTACCTGTTAGGGCCAAACTGCCTATGACAGGCTGTCATTTGAGTACTCCTAAAGCAGGTTCTCAGCTGTTCCTCTGGGGAAGAGCTTGCCAGGTTTCACGTGCTGCTGGTTTTGTGCATTTGTATAGATGCAATTACATGTAAAATGAATCAGTCCAGATGAAATCACACTGTTTCAAAGAAATCCATTGTCATACAAACTTTCTGTTCCAAACGAAGAGCGGAAAACTTGTGCCAACAACCGCATTTGTAATTATTTGTTATTTACCGAGGTTTTGCCTGGGGTCCGACAACTTTTAACATGTATCTAAGGAAAACTTTAGAATACTCGCAACAAAAAGAGCAATTAACATCATGCCTGTGCTTTATTTCTTTGAGAGTCGTGTCAGGTGCCCAAGTTAGGCCACGGCAGCTACTCCAGGGCGGTGCAGGAGGTGCGGCTGAACGGGACGCTGCGGTACTGGTGTGAGGAGGGATACCGCACCGCGGCGGGCAGCGCCTCTGCGGCCGCGCGGTGCCTCGCGCACGGCTGGGCCCTCGCCCCCCGCTGCACCAGTACGTCATTCTCTCTGAAAACTGATTTCTTCTACGCGTAAACATCGGCTATGAGGCTTCTTTCATCAGCTGGTGGGGGGAGCCTTCCTCGATGGGTTTTCACTGCTGTGTTTTCTTCCCAGGAATAGCTTGCTCCTCTTTGAGTGAAGTAGCTCATGGAGGTTTTCATCCTGTGAAGAAAATCTATGAGGAAGGAGATGTAGTTCACTTCTTCTGTGACAAACATTATTCTGTCACCGGATTTGACTTAATTCAGTGTTATGATTTTGGGTGGTATCCAGACCCTCCAGTGTGTGAAGGTACCCTGTTTTTATAGTTTTACTCTGTCAAATTCTTAGAGAAAAGCTCACGCCTTCTTTCAAGAAATGCTTTACGAATACAAAATAAAAATACGGGGTTTGTACCAGTTTGTAGCCCAAACCTAAATTGAGCTTTAGCCCGTGGGCGGGGAGCCAAGGTAGCAGGGAGGGAGGGAGGCAGTGGTGATGGAGTTCACTGAAATGTAGTTCCCAAGGGCAGAGCAGATACTGTGTCTCACTGTCATTTCTCTGTTATATCCTGGAGAAGCAGCAATCAACAGTTACAGGGAATTGTCTAGACCCTGAAGCTCAATAAAATGTGTTCAGAATACATGAAGGTTTAACCAGGCCTGCTTAATCCTGCCTTGTGGGGTGGAGATGTACCTCTTGAGAGGCATTAAAAATAAAATCTGTAACAAGGTCCTCCTTAGCTTGTGGTACTTTTCAGAGTTGTACAGCCTCCCCAAACCTTACTTGTTTTGAACAGAGTTAATTAAAAGGTTGTCCTGAGGACAGAAACACACCCTTAGCAATTGCTATCACTTCCCCAGTCACTGGGGGATAATGGAGAGTCTCAGTAAAGAAATTTCCAGGAGAATGAAAGGTGAAGCAGTTGAGATACAGAATAGAGCAGAAAGCAGCACAAACCAACCCTTAGTACAGCTTAAACTCCAGCCCTGTGTTTATTCTCATGACGCAGCAGGAACTTTTCTTGAGTGAGTGCAGAGAAGGTGGAGATACTCGGGAGGATGAAAACAAGGCCTAAATCTACTTTTGAGGATACAGTAATCACAAACTTAATTTGGAGATAGGAAATGGGCTATGATTATTGCTCCTTCTGTAGCATTAAAATTAATACATAATCTGCTCTAAATATTATATGAATGGAGGGTATGGGAAATCTCTATTTCCTGGAGTCCTTGAAAGAACGTTTTATTAAGTCTCTGTGGAGAAATTACAAATTTGTTTATAGCAGTACAATGACATAGTATTTCTATTTTTATACTTGTTGAATGCAAAATCATTTGTTTGTTCAGGTCTCCCATTGTATTAAGAAAATTAAGAAAATTTTATTAAGATATTACTCTGGATTAGCCAAAAAAGCCTTTTGAGTGATAGGCTTGCATTGTGTATGGTGAGCTTAATTGTGTATGTGGGTTTGGTAAGAGAGAAAGCTATATGCAATTTTTTATCTTCAGATGTAAAAAATAAATGTCCTCCACCACCACTTCCTCATGGCCATATCAGCACAGCCAGAAGAACATATCATAATGGAGACAAAGTTCATGTGCAGTGTACCTTGGGAGGAAGAGGATCTGAGGAAATCCAGTGTGAGGGAGGAAAATGGACATCACCCTCTACCTGTATTGGTTAGTACTTCTGTGAAGGCTGACAACTGAACTGAAATGATTCTTCAAACCATGCCTTAATTTTCTGGAGAGATTCAGTTTCTCTATCTGCAAAACTGTTTGCCTTCCTCTGTTAAAAGGCTTGAGAGGCAAAATGCTGCATATTTTGCAGGCAATCTGTGGTTCCCAGATTAAACAGAAGGATGAGCTAGGTGAATTCAGCTGCCATCTTCCCTGGAAAACTGGGGTTACTACATTTTACAGTGCATCATGTCTGTCTGTTTTAGTACTTTAAAGTGAGCTGTTTTTGAGAAAACTGGTTCTGAATTTCTGCTATGGTTACAGGAGCTGTGGATAAACAGGAATCTGAGGCACCACCACCACTCGAGGCAGATGCAGAGATAAGGGCAAGACAAACACATCCCAATGAAGATATGGGTAGGTGAACATTGCTCTTCTGTTTAAACGGGACTTTCCAATCCAATTATAGGCAGGTTATGACTACTTTTATTCTTTTGCTATAGGACAGTTCCTTATTCCTGAAAATGCTTACGTGTGTTACAGATGTCAAGGCAGCCAATTAATGAAAGACCATTGTTACATATTTCTAAATTACATCAATGAGCCTGCTCTGTATTTTAATTTTATTTCATACAGAGCATTTACTTTCACTCATTTTGTACCCTTTAATATTATTTGAACATGCAAATGCGTGTATTTTGTTGTTCCTTTGATTAGTAGTTCCAGTGAGGTTTCTCTTGTCTATTTTGAACCACACATGGGTGAAACATTTCAAGTAACAAATAAGATGGTCTAGTCACATAAAAAGAACAGATTACTGTGTTGAGTGTAAACCAGCAGGACTCAAAAGTCGACACAGATGTAAAGTGTTAGAGGGAAATAAAATGCGTGTCTGCAATTCAGTAAGGCAAGTGTAGAGTTTCTGAAAATGAAATTTGGAAAAGGAATTAGATTGATTTAGATTTTATTTGTATGCAAATTTTTTTGCTCAGTCTAGGATTGGTCTAATACTTTCACCAGTGTTAAAATTGTTGTAATCTAATCAAGAATTAATTGCCTGTTTCTCTATCTTGTATCAGAAATGCATCAAGACTGTGCCTCTCCACCTGTGATTAAAAATGGTGCTGTCCTGGGCCCATTATTGGCAAGTTACAAAAATGGTTCCTCAGTAGAATACAGCTGTCAGCATTACCACTTTCTGGATGGGCCCAGTACTGTTTACTGTGACCATGGAAACTGGACAGAACAACCAACCTGCTTAGGTGAGTCTTGGGAGGAAAAGCAAGTTTTGTCATATGTAATATAGAAAGGGAAACTTGGAAAGAACCTCTCAATTTTTTCGTTACCATCTTTTCTCTTTTATTTGAGTTAATAAAGATTACAGAAATATGAGGATGAACCAAAATTAAATTTTTAGCAGGCCTCTCCTGCTGGCTGTCCTCTGGCCTGTTCTTAAAACCACCTAACTAAAAAGATTCCTCTGTTTCCTGAGCGAGCTATTCTAGGATATAGCTGTTCCTGTTTCCTGGGAGGATTCTTCAATTCCTCCATATTGTCCATTCAGTTAATTTCTTCCTGTCTTTCAGTAGATGATTAGAAGGAATGGTGTGGCTGTTCCCAAAATAGATTTAAATACAATTAAAAAAGAATTAGCAAGGACTTCTTGGACTTTCATTTTTAAACTTTCAGCCTTTTTATTTTTTTTTTTATTATGTGTCTTTATATCTGTTGTTTCATTCTGGCCTGGACTTTTCAATTTTTCTGTGTCGCTCTTATGTATGCTGCTCAAAACAATGTATAGACCTCCCACTAGACAATTCCTAGCTAAATGCTAGCAGGGATACAAACAAGAGTTGTTTGTTTATCTTTCCTTCCTTCCTTTAATGAAATAATTCAATTTTACTAACATCCGTTGTTGAATTGGCTCACCTTTAAGTTCCTAATCTACCATGAAAATGAAAATAAACAACCAGTTCAGTTTTAATTGCTTATTTCTAAATGAACAAAAGTTCCTCATCTAGACTGAAAGGTCAGCATTTTTGGATCTGAGTAGTCAAATTTAACAAATCCTGTGAAATAATGAAATCTCATTTCCTGTTTGTCTCCTAAGCATCCAAATAAGCCCTTTGCGTGTTTTCTGAGATTTCTTTTCAGTGCTCACCTAATCAGAGCAGAAGGAGCACATGCTGATGTTAGCTTCAGGAATATTCTGTGTGAGTTTGGTGTTACACTGCTGTCACCAGACTGCCACTAACTGAGTTCTCCTTGCCTTTCCCTCAGCAAAGCATCAATAAGGGCCTTTATCAGCCACTGATTCTCATGGAACTTGTGGAAATTCATTTTGTAGGTGACCCTCTGTCAGACTTTACTGACATCGAACAGAGGTTTCACAAGTTAATGAGGTTAATCATCTAGTGGAAGGCTACACTCCCTGGTGTGATCCTGGCACTGGATTTTAAGACCCCTGTCAGAAAGCATCCATTCTTTTTGCATGTGTTTGGTTTTTGTTGTTACTTCAGACCATTTCTTTCTATTTGCATTTTTTTAATGCATCTGTAGTTCTTTGTCTTGCAAGATTGAGAATCGTTTTAGAATTATTGACTTGGGATTCTCTTTCATCACTCCTACAAAAGGGAGCTAAGAAATCAGTTCAGTGGCTTTTTATTAAAATACACTTTTATTTCCTAGAACCATGTACTCTTAATGTAACTGATATGGACAGAAACAACATAACATTGAAATGGAGACGGGAAGAATTAATTTTCCTACATGGTGATCTCATAGAGTTTGAATGTAAACAGGGATATGATTTTCTCCAGATTGCCATTCCATCTCCTGGGAGGACACAGTGTGACCATGGCAGACTGAAATATCCAAAATGTGTTATTCAAGGTAAAACAATTTTTTAATTGCCTTTTTAATTAATCAGCCTCAGACCTATTTAGAAATGATTTGCTTTGCTTTTAGTGTGGGCCTGGAGTCTGTTGTAAATAATCAGGCTTCAACAATACAGATGCACAAGGCAACTCTATTATTTAGTATATCCAAGCATGGAAAAGTGATACACCTTCCTTTGATGGGCAAGGCTGGAGAAAGGAGGGGGAAGCTCTTCTCAAAGCCCAGGGAACTGAAAGCTCTGTAGAAGGAGAGCTGTGAAAAGAAAACCTTCATGTTCATTTAATTTATGATAAAGCGTCAGTTTGTTAGTTTCTTATGCTGAATGTTTGTGAAATGTTTTTATTGTTATTGCAGCTGCTACAGAAAAATGTGGCTCTCCACCATCTATTACAAATGGAGCTCTTACTCTCCCAGTACTGCCCCAGTATGACAGTGGGTCTTCAGTTCAGTATATTTGCTCTGACTATCATTTTTTGCAAGGCTCTGAGAGAATCTACTGCTCTGAAGGACAGTGGACTTCACCACCAGTTTGTATAGGTAGGTGTAACAAAAAAGATAAATAAGCACTTATTTCTCTCTAAGATTCATAGCCTCAAGGATCAGCCTGGAAGTGACCTGCAAGGGCCATCTAGTCCAGCCCCCTGCACTGAGCAGGGTTGCTCAGAGTCCTGTCCAGCTGGACCTTGGATGTTCCCAGGAATGGGGCAACCACTGCGGTTCCAGTGTTTTACCACTCTCACTGGTGCTAATGTCTTCCTTATGTCTAGGCTGAATCTACTCTCTCTGAATTTAAAACCACAATCCTCTGGCCTATTGCTCCAGGCCCTACTAAAAATTCTGTCTTCATCTTTCTTATAAGCCCCTTTTAGGTTCTGGAAGGGTGCAATGGGGTCTCCCTGGATCCTTCTTTTCTCCAGGCTGAATGACCCCAATTCTCTTTAAAATCAGATACTTAAAATTTATAAATTGAGTATTGTCAGCTAGAACATTTAGATCTCAATTTCATTTTCTTCAGTGACAGATGAAAGTTTTAACAGCAGCAAGTTAAGCTCATCTGGTGGTTTTTTTTATTTCCTAAACTATGATATGGCTGTAGTATAATTAGACAATGGGAAATAATTTACAGTTTTAGCGTAGCCTGGTCAAAATATTCTGTTCCAAAAAGAATCAATTTATTAGCACTGATCAAGTCTCTCTTTTTTAGAGCCCTGTACTTTGTCAAAAACTGAAATGGAGGAAAACAATGTGCTGCTGCAAGCATTCTACACAGATCAAGTTTACTTTTACCACGGAGATTATGTTGGATTTTACTGTAAACAGAACCATTTTGGAGCAGAATCTGGCACAACTTTATTTCAAGTACAGTGTAAGAGAGGGCAGCTAGAATATCCAAGGTGTGTTGAAAGAGGACAAGTACGGACTTGAGGAAAGCCTGTAGGAAAGGTATGTATGTGTTCTGTATCTCCTAGTAACAGCTGAATTAGGGTGGCCTCGTGTGCTCCACGTCCCTCCTCTCAGCTCTGGGAAATGAGTGCTGGCTCTGAGCTGGAGGGGAACAGAAGGGAAAGGCCTTTGTGGGATGAGGATGCAGCACAGGGATGCAATACTGGCATATACACAGAAAAATCTGAAGGAAGGAGTTGTACATCTTCACAGCACTCCTGTCTCCCTTCACAGGTAAGGAGCCTCTAAACAGCAACTATAAAAAAAAATGTTTTTAAGGGATCTGTAAAACTACTTAAAACCTAAAAGCAGACAAATTTACTGAGTAGTTAATTATTATTCTTAAAACTATTTTACTTTGTATGATTTCATATAACACTTTAATATTGGTATTCTTAAGGTTCTGCCTGTGACCATGTGTGACTACAGCTATGAAGAAAATCCAGGAATATGGACAACGTTTGTCTTGCATCCACTGTAGTCTGTTTTAATAAAAAAGCCACTCTAAGGGTGTCCTCTGTCTTTTGTGTCTAAACTCATCTGTCTGTGAAAGCGTAGCATGTATGGTGCTATGTAGGGGCTTCCAAGGCTTTTGCAAGAGTTACATGAATGAATAAAACAGAAAGAAATGAAAGCATTCACGAATAGACAAAGTGTCTTATTTGATCAAAAGCCAGCCAGCCAATAGGTGGGAAAAAGGGTTGATAAAAATATATACAGTGTATATAACAGCAATACCCTTTTTCTTCCAGAGCAAACTGGGTGATATGGAGCAAAAGGGATGAAAAGGCCCTTGTAGGAACAGCTGTTGGAAGTAGAATTCATTTACCCCCCTCACTTCCTCTGGACGTACACACAACAGTGGCTGTATGGCTGTGAGCACAGGACAGGATGAGGGGGAGTGCAGACATGAAGGCAGCATCGTGTTGATGAACTTTGAGGCAAAGAACGCATCGAATACTCGAGCTTCATGTGGGGCTGCTGCCACTAAATCACCTGCCTGTTTTAGTGACATGTCACATTTTCTTATTCATTGTTTTAATCCTAGTGTAGTAATAGAGTACCTTGTGACCCTTGATGTCCCTTGCTTCTGGCTCTCTGAGCTTCAGTTTTTCTAACATTATCCATACATGCCCCATCAATGCCATGGACAGCTCACCTTGGACCCTGTTTGTATATTGATATAATTTCTGCTTCAGAGATCTCTGTGAAGTCTCTGGCTCCATAAGCCAGTTCAGGTAGATGTGTTTTTCCTCCTGAACATGAGAATGGAATAATCTTGTGCTTGCAGGATCCTGTGCTTCAAGACTTAGAAGCTTTTCTGGACTCCTGTGACTCCCAAGCAATCCCATCTACTCTTTTCCTAAATAAGTGAAATTGTGCTCTCCTAGAGTCCATGATTTGTACACTGGTACTTGCTTTTCTCTCTCCCTTCTGAATCATGAACTGCATTAGTACATGGTTACCACAGCCAGGCTGCCACTGATTTCCCCAGACACTTCCTCCTTGTTTGTGAAGGGCGGATGGGGCTGGGGGTGGCATAAACTGGCCCGACCAGGAAGTAGTTCCCACCTTCATCTAGAAATCCCAATGATTTGCACCCCAACATCTTGCCCTTGCAGGCAGTATCTGGCTCAAGTCCCCCAGTTCTGGCTCGAGCCTTCCTTGAGTTGTTCAAAGGAGACTCCACTTACTTGCTCTTTCTGCTCAGGCAATCAGGACACTCACCCCAGGCTCTTTTCCAAGCAAGTGGAAGAAGAAGGTAGGAATAGACAAGGCAAAACACGCTCTGTGCCGATAATCAAATTAGCTGTCAGCTTTAATTCTTGTCTCGGTATGCCACCAAAGCCAGCCTGGTTTCAGGACATAATTGTTAATAAAATAACAGTGAGATCAGTGTAGAAAGGGCAGCACTTGCGTTTTATCCGTTGGTGGATAAAATGTAAATACGTTTACAAAACTAGATTGAATGTGGATAATATGCAAACACAATCATCCAATAATAAAAACAATAACGAATTCCAAGAGAGAACATTGGCTAAGCTGCAAACAAAGCACAGCAAAATGGGAAACACCAGGAAAAGTTGAGCTCAAATCACTGGGCCGGTTGAGGGCTCTTTCATTTCCACAGCTGGGCTCCCTCATGCCATTTCCATTTACCCAAACCACGATTCTGTGTAAAGAGAAAAAAAGAGGAAGAGGCCTGAATACCAATCCTGACGGACCACAGGGTTTCCTCAGAGCAGTGGGCAGGCAATTTCAGCAGAACTGCCCCCTACAACAGCTGCCCCTTGTCTTTGGCAGCGAGCACTTACTTTCACACTCAGGATATGTAATCACTCCATTCAGGCACTGCGCTCTGAACTCCTCCCTGCGGGAAACGTGCCGGTACCCGGCCTTGCACGCAAAGACGACAGGATCCCCTGAGACATAGGAATCGCTCGACTGGCTGGATGACTGCAACTGAATATTGTTCCTTTCCATAGTGTTCCTATCCAGGGTACAGTTGTCTGCAAAAAAATACCTCTGTTATTTGCCTGTAGATCTCACACTGGACACCTGATGCTCTGCTGGCAGCCCCTGAGTGCCCCGAGTGCCCTTTTCCCAGCAGTCTCCCCACCTCAGGTGTGCTGGGCAATGACTTCTTGGGGGCACTGCCCCTCCTGCAGCTTCCAGGAGGCTCCCACACCCTGGCTCCTCCCAGGTGCTCCCCCAGGAGAGGCAAAGGCTTTCTACTTCCCTTCAGCACTAAAAATGCAACAACAGAGCAGCTAAGCTGAAGAGGGGGAGACTTACTTCCCGGTGTGCACTTTGGGTATTCCAATGTTCCCTCCACACACTGTACTCTGAGGTTGGGAAGATTTGGGTCTTCCAAATATCCTGGTTTACACTTGAATTCAATGTAGTCACCCGATGTGGAATACAGCTTGGTTTTTGAAACCCATTTCAGCTCAATATTGTTTCTCTCCATATCTTCTTCTGATGCTGTACAAGCCACTTGAAAAAGTCAAGAGAAAAGTGTCAGCACTTCATACAGACAGGCCACAGGTAACTGTTTTGCCCCTAGAGCCTACAGAAGTTCTTCACATCAAAAAATGCTTCCAAGTATTTGCTCTGACTCTCTATTACTTGCAACAGAAAAGACATTCACATCCAAGCTAAAGGAAAAAAAAAAATCCCATGAGAAGCCTTTTCACGCTGACAGTCACACAGGGCAAGAATGAAGCACAGGTGGGGAAGACACCAGGCACCAATGTACTTCCCCATCTATTTTTCGAGATCCCTCCTTCCCTTCTGCTCAGTACTTCTCTAAATTTGTTTTCTCATCATGGAGGCACCCCTGGCTGTCCCCAGCATTGCTCCTCATGCAGAACCACCCTCCTGGCTCACAGCCTGCTGGGTGGAGCCTGCACATCCCAGCTTGGGAGCACGTAGGAGCTCTGCACAAGTGATGGAGATTCCTCTCACAGAGGAGGGTTCATCCAGCTCCCCTCCTCGTGGACCTGTTGGCAGCAGTGACGACTACACAAGCTGACTTTAAGAAGCTCCTTTGGGACAAAAGGAAGAGTTGCTGCCATTCTGCCCTGCCAGCATTGTGGCCCCAGCACCGGTACTGCTCTCAGGGTCTGAGAAGAAGACAAGAGGAGCAGTAACACAGCCTTTGGCCACCCAGCACATGCTTCAACCTACCTAGGCAAACTGGGGGGTTTGTCCACTGCCCATTAGAACAGGTGATTGTCGGAGAGCCTTGCAAGACATAGAAATTTGGGCATTTGTATTCCACAGTATCACCTTGTTGATATTCTGGCAAGGGGAAGACAAGAAGCTCTCCACTTTGAATAGCTGGAGGCATGCCACATCTCCCACTTCGTCCTGAAAGAAATGTCCCAATCAGAGAAGAAGTTCAACTGCAGAGGAGGTCTGGTCAGAAATACCACCCACACTAGTGTTGGCACTACTCAGAGAAGCGGAGGAAAGCAGAGAGAAAACCAAACAGCTCACAGGAGCAAGAGTTTCTCATTTCTCCAATGGTCAGGCTCACAACTGCCAGCTCACCCCATCTGAGCACAGCTTAAGTGCTTGCAGCTCTCTGCAGGACTTCATCTTGTCCTGCATAAGGTGTGGCATTTGGCCTGCTTGAGTGAAGCCACCTGGGTCATTCAGCTTGGAACAGAGACCTGAGGAAATGGCCTTGTCTTGAGTGTGCCAGATCCATTGCAGCTCTGCCCGGTGAGGGCACGGAGATGCTAAATGCCAGTGAGGCAGCTTCGTGATGCTATCACTGACAGGAGACTGGATGGGGAGAGAGAGAGAGACAGAAATATTACCTTTGCAAGTTGGCAGATCTGTCCAGGTCCCATTCTGGCACACTACAGTAGAAGCCCCGGTCATCTTAAAATTTTGCCAGCACTGGTACTTTACACTCTCCCCAGGGCTATACCTGGGCTTTTTAATACCATCAATTCTACCACCAGCAATTTCTGGAGGAGGTTCACATGTCACATCTGAAAAGAGACATGGCTTCAGTCATCTTTGCAGTTGTTAAGATGTTAATCTATACAACCAGAAGTGAAAGGACTTAGGGTTGTCACAGTTTCTGTACAGATTTTCTGCCTCAGGTGGGTCACAGGAGTTCACCATGAGGAAAGCAATGAGGTGTGGCAGTGGCAGCAGCTGTCTGGGACTCTCAGGAGATGGCAGGGTCAATAGGAGTTTGTAGAAAAAGCCAGTGTTTCTGTACTTATGCACAAGAACCACACCAGCCTTGTCTCTCCCCAGGGAACCCTGGCCTGCCAGGAAACCATGGGGGTAGCAGCCAAACTTGATTCCCTGCTGAAGAGCAGAGCTCTGGAGAGCTGGCAGTGCTGAAGGAGCTTGTCAGCCTGTGCTGCTCAGAGCTGGGTAAGCACAGTCAGCTCCAGTGTGCTCACCCTGCAGCCGCAGATCGGGACAGGGGACTGGAGCACGGCTCCAGAATGTTCCTTGTTACAGGAACGATCTTTCCACTTCCATGGCCCTAGCAGATCTTACGTGGTTTAGATCTGGGTCTCTACTGGGGTCTGCATTGGTCAAAATGGAGCACTGCAGAAGAAGAGCTGCTTCCCTGCCCTAGTGCTGCTTCCCTTCAGCTTTGAACTGAGAGCTTTGAACCAGAGAGAAGCCCTTAGGTGTCTGTCCACTGAAAGTCACTGAAGTGGTGAACACAGGGGAAACACCAACAGCATACAGGAGAATGACAGAGCAACACATTTTAGGCCCTGCTTCTTCAGGAACCTTTTTGCTGCTGATGGAAATATTCCCAGTATTTCTAGAAGCATCAAGTTACATTAAAGTGCTGTACAAGGAAGCAATAGCAAGTTCAAAGTTGGGGTAGCCAAAGAAAACAGAAGTCAAAAAGGTAAAGTCTTCAGAGTATTTAGGCAGAGAACTGCTTGCCTCTAGGCTAACAGGCAAGGGGAAAGCACAGATTCCTACCTCTGCAAACTGGTGCTTGTGACCATTGACCGTTTGAACAAACGACGTAATTTCTACCCGACATCTGAAAGTCGCTTTCGCACTGATAGCGCACTTTGGCACCGGGCAGATACCTCTGCCGCGGGGCGCTTGCCATGCGCGCATTGGGGATTTCAGGCGCGGCTCCACAGCTGACATCTGGAAAGAGAGGAGTGTGTAGTGAGCGATACAAGACTCACAGCACGGCATTCCAGAGCTCCCGGTGAGCAAAAGCACTTTGAGTAATGCACGTCATTTTCTACAGGTAGAAAAAGAAGCTATTAGGGTTTATTCTGCAATGCTTCAGCACCCAGTATTAGGTTTGCCTAAAAAGAGAGAAGTCACAGAGATCAGCCAGGTGTGCTGTACAGCATCGTGTGCCACCAGGCTGGAGAGCGACGTGATTTATTTACTATTTGAAGGTACCCATCAGCAACTGACATGCTTAGTGATGTGAAAAAAAGATCCATTACCCCACCGTTATCTCCTCCTTTGCAGCCAGCATGCATTCCACCATAAAGTCTGCCTGCTTGATTTCAGCAGAGAGCCAGGATTCAGCTACCAGCCCCAGCCCACAGGAAGATGATGGCTTCGCTGCTTGCTGTTTCCCAGAAGCCAGAAAAGTAGGTGCTATAGAAGCCCATTCAAAGCAAGTCACCTGTTGGCTCTATTGGCCTGACTCACCCCCATGTCTGAGTTAAAATTATTTTAATTCACAACATGAAATGCTAAGAAGTATCATGGATTACTTAGAAGTAGAACCTGTACCTTCACAGAAGGGTGGTACTGTCCAGTTTCCTTTTCTGCAGATAATTTCAGGGGAACCAGTGATCAGGAACCCTGAAGCACACTGGTAGTTAATTGTTTCACCAGGCTCATAAAGTTTCTTGTTTCTGCCTTCAAATTGAGCATTGGCAACTTTTGGAACACTTCCACATGGCATTTCTGAAAAAATAACAGAAATCTGATGCTTGTGCTACTGTGATACATGTTGAAGAAGTGTACTTCCATCAAACAGGTGCTTTAGAGAGCTATTTCTAACATCAGCATAGTCATCTGCTGACAGTAGATTTATATAATTACATAATTATAGTTAGTTAGTTAGTAATTGTATAAAAGGTAGCATACAGAAGATTAAATAAGTCATTCCCCCAAATATACACAGACTTCAGTGGCTGAAGTATTTCAATTCTGTTTCCAAACATGCCAGAAAGTTTTCCTAGAGGCTGCTGTGCCTTGCTACACTGAAGTGATTTCCATCACTGAGGCACCACAGCAACTTTTAGTCACCAGTAGACTGTATTAAAGAGATACTTGGATCAGGAGATGTGCCTAGGACTCATCTGGCAGAGATATGAACTGAACAAAGACTGCAAGAATACAAAGGATTATTTAAAAACTAAGGTGTGTACACAAAGTCAGTTTTGCATCCAATCAGGATTGTTCTGAAGACATCCACGATGGAAGATAAGATTCCATAGCAAAATATGAAGTGGAAAAATAAGCTTTTACTGATCAACCTTCAGTTTAAAATTCTTTCCATTTCATTGCTAAATGCACTTCAAAAAAAAGTAATTTTTGCTATTACCAAAGCAGGAAGGAGCTGCAGTCCATTTTCCCATAGAACAATTTCTCTCTGTTGGTCCATCTAACATGTATCCAGAATGAGAAACATACTTTAATCTAGCACCAGCCAGATAAAGTGTTTCCCCTTCTCTTTCAATTTTTAAGTTTGGATTTTCCAGCCTGGGAGCATCAGCACATTCTACAGATTCTACAGGTGGCAAACATGGGCTTTCTAAAAAACACGGACAACACAGATAAACAATAATGCAAGACAATTAATATTGCAACTGTAACTAAGTAATAAATTGCAGAATACAGGATACTAATTAAGGTCCCCAGTCAAAACTGAGACTCTGTTATGCAATAAACTAAACAGACAAACAAGTACACAGCTGACGAGGGATTACCTGAAAATAGTACATGCCATCTCAGATAAGTTTGTGTAAATTAAAAGACTGCAGTTGCTTGCACTCTTTTTAGCAATTTATGTTCTACTGCTTTCCTGTAGTTACCTGTTCATGATAATCTTAAGTAAGTAACAGCAGCTTCCTGCTCATGATGACTGCAAATGAGTAACACATAACATTCACGAGTAACATTCATAATAAAATGATAGAAAAGAAATATGCCAGTACTGACCCACGCAGTGAGGTGGTGATTGCCATTTCCCTTCTGTACAGGTTATTTCCCTTCTACCAACGAGTGTGAAACCGTCGGGACATGAAAAAGCTGCTTTACTCCCATCCCTGTAGTTTCTTCCTACTGTTGTCTGCTGAGCACCAGGTACCTGAGGTGGAGGTGGGCACCCACTCTTCTTAGCTAAGGACACATATTCATGTTACAGTAGAAAAAGGAGAAAGTGTAGCAGTTCATCAGAAATTACAACACAAACAGCCAGAACAACACTGCTGCTAGATAACTCCAATAGCTATCTCAAGCTTTCATTAATACTATGATCATTTTGTTGTGCTTCAGAAACACCAGAAATGCCTTCAGGTGCTCATATGCTTCCAGAGTCATAGAAAAGACAGTCACAGTCGTCTACACCAAGCTAAGATGGACTTTCTTGTAGTCCCTCCTTTCCCTTTCACACAGCTGCACACTCTTGTGTGCTTTCCCTGTTCTCTCTATAATGAACTATTTTAGGAAAACTGAACCAACTTCTGGAGTTCATGTTTTGTTTTATCTTCAGACTAAGCTGATAGCACTAAATGAGAAAGCTAAAAGAAAAGAAAGAAATAGGCTTATATTTTCCCAGTCCAGGAATGAAAGGGTCTTTCTGCCAAAGGAAAGAAAAAGGGAGAGAATGAGGGAGATCTAGGACAGAGATCTGAGGAGACTTCCAGAGCTTGGTTTCTTGCTTTTAGTGGTTCCAGAAAACTAAGGTAGGGACAGTGATTGCCATACTTCTCCCGCTTCTATGCGTCATTTCCTACAAGTCTGGTATAACCAAAGCAGGGAACGAGGCAACAGTTGTTTTACAATCGTGCTTTCTACAGACAATATCCTGCTCTGCCGTGCATAAAGGCAGCCTGAAGACATTGACCTCTGGTGTGTGTTACATATGGGCATC
>VYZQ01017088.1:0-21213 GCA_013400655.1 Mystacornis crossleyi
TCCTAGTTCCTACTCCATTCATTTACTATCTGTCTTACTGGTCCCGTTTGCCCTTACTCTACATTTTCATTCTCTTCATGCTGCGTGCATGCTTTTGCTTGAGTTCTAGCACTACCTCAACCTCTTAGCAAGAGGATCACAAGTGTGTTTAAATCATTCCTGAGCATCACTCCCCTTTTCTCTGAAATTTGGCTTGTTTATTTAGAAAAGTCCTTCTCTGCTGTCCTGTCATTTACATTATTTTTCATAACTATGTTTAATATAGAGCACACTTTAGGCATTCAAATAGAAATCCAGCCTTTGATGCAATGGCAGGTTTTGTTTTTAGTTTGTACCTACAGCACACATTCGTAAACCTCTCCTTCACAAAATCAACTGGCAGAAGCAAACAGCTCTCCTCAGTGCTATTGCTTTTAAGATCCTTTTCCATAATGGAGTTGTAGCACAGTTTCTTCACAGCGAGGGAGAGAGACAGCAGCATTTTTGCTATAAAGAGACCTTTATGAGACTGGGGGGAAGAGAAACTTTGGCTGGACCACGGTTTGGAGATCACAGTGCTCCTTTCACAAGAATGGAAGATGATAACTGATGAAGGGACCTTTGAGGGACTCCAGAACTGTGTACACCTCTTATTTTATCTCAGCCTAATGAAAGTGCAGCTGCTTCTATATTCAGTTGCTGAGTTCAGTTGACAAGAACTACATTTGTTGATAAATCATTTTCAAACCTCTTTTGATATCGATTCCCTTGCGTCAATGACATGTTTCTGAAAAAGCAAAAGCCAAGAACTCTCCTGGGCAGTTTTTCAGTGGCAAGTACCAGACACAAAGGATCCCAAATGCTGCTGAGCACTTACAAGTGCCTGTAACTGTGTAGTATTCTCATAGTAACAAACCTCCCAGTACTGTGTTGGCTAAGAACGTAACACAGCATTTGATGGACAAGCTGGAGCAGGGGCACCTGAGCCTCCGTTGCTCTTGTTCTCTCATGTGTGGGCCAAGCAGGTCACCCTGGGCCTGTTTCCTGTCCTGCTCCCCCTGCTTTGTTTGGAAGTTCTTCAGAGTGAAAATGTGTCTCACCAAAGCGAGGCACGGTTATTACCCGAGAGCTGCATTCTCTCCCACAGTATTACTGAGGAATTCAGTGCTTTGCGTACAAGATATATTTCGTAGCAAGTTGTACAAAATAAAACTTACAGTTGCTCAGCCACTTTTTAATCTACAGCCTCCTGGCCTCTTCATTCCAAAGTGATGCCAAAAGATATCAAGTACAGTGGCATTTGGGTCATTAGTCACCACTGCTAACATTTCACCATTGTGTATTACCAGTGATCACACAACTCCGGCATGAGGGATTTACCTGGTGCTCTTTTGAAACTGATACAGTTTTTTCTCCTAAATTTGGAATGAGAAGTGAGAGTTCTTTAATTTGTAATAGCATTTGCTTGGTTTGTATGTTTTTGTCATGTCTCCTACATGGAAATATCACCCAAGTTTATATAGAGAGAGTTTTTATAAAAGCATGGAGTGCCGGGACAAGAGGGAATGGCTTCAAACTGACAGACAGAAGGTTTAGATTGGATATTAGGTAAACAATTATTTACAGGGAGGTGATGGGGCCCTGGCACAGGGTACCCAGAGAAGCAGTGGCTGCCTGATCCCTGGAAGTGTCTAAAGCCTGGTTGGATGGAGCTCTGAGCAAGCTGGGATAGTGGAAGGTGTCCCTGCCCATGGCAGGGAGTTGGAATCAGATGATCTTTAAGGTTCCTTCCAATCCAAACCATTCTGTGTTACATAGAGCCCTTGGTCAGGTTGCTTGAACCTTCTTTATCTATCTATATAAAAAAGAGCTATCACATTAGGCCTCATCCAAGAGTATTGCAAGCCTTAACATATCACAACCTTTAAATAAAAATTATGTATAATAGTCATTATTGCTAATTACTTTACTAGGTCTTGTAATATCACTCATGCAGTCCATTTGTGGCACACCCATTTAGTTGACCCAAACTCAAGACTAAAATGACATGACCTTCTAAAGAAGGGCCTGTAAATAAAAGTATGTGGTGTTTTATATTTAGAACAACACGAACGTGCTGTCATCTCATCAGTCAACTCAGTATAAATATGCTTTTCACGTAAGGTTTAATGTTTGGCATTTTGCTGCCACCCTTGCTGACCAAGGAGTACTTTTACTTGTGTTACGTGCCACATTCATCGCAAGCTAATGCATTATACAAAAATAATTAAAAAAAAAATATTTACATTCCTTTGAAGGTTTAATACCAGATATCCCTAATGGCTGCATTTTCTCATTTCTGCATTTTATAGTAATTGCTTTCCTCACCATGTACTCTTTGGTGATTTTCCAATTAATTGCCAACCCGTCTGACCACCTTTACTCTGTGTTTTATTTCTGGCTTATAAAAGAAATTTAGCAGCTGTTAAGAACATCATGGTAATGTTTTTGACTGCTTATGAATCTGAAAATGCTAGGCAGACATTAATTAAGTCACATAATGGTATTTAACAGACACCACTCTGATTGATGCGATTACTTTGTGCACTGTATATGTGGAGGCAATTCAAAGCACAGTTTCACAGGGATTCCCAAGCCTGGGTTTCACTGGTAAAGTCCACTTAGGGATTAACAGGAAATTTAACTCATAACATCAACAATATGACACAGTACCCAAAACCTGTGGCAGAAAATAAATGGCCTGACAAATGTTAAGCGGTACAAAAAGCTACAAAAGTTAAATGGTACAAAAAGCTACACATTCCACTGAGTCTTCATACACTTTGTATGTACAGACTTTACTGTATAGAGGGTTTAAAGCTATTTTTCTCTTCGAAAAACAGGAATTAAGATAAGGAAGGGCGTCACGCTGCAATGCCTTCCTGAAGCAAAAGAAAAACCACTGAAAAGGTGAGAAAACGTTATAAAGCTCAGCTGTATTGGCTCAGTTTGGTAGGGTTTCATTTGAGGCCCTAATCGCAGGAACGAGATTTGTTCTAAATTGTTTGCATTTGCTTCTGAATATCTGGAAATTTGCTTGTTAAGTGTTCAGGTGGAGGAAAAAGCCTTCTCAGGTGCAGAAAGAAGTAATGCTGCGCAGTCAGCGGAAAGAAACATTCAAACAATTATACACCCTACTGCTTCAAGTCATATTAAAACAATCTATAAGCTAATTCAATGCTAACACAATGTCTCATAAATGGTAAACGGGCCGGATGAACATCCCGGCTGAGCAGGCTGGATGAACAACCTTCCCAGTCAGGAAATGCAGTATCATCGCAGTGTTCAACAAGGTTTTAACTGCCAGTTACACTTTATACCTGCTGCATGTAATCAGCGTTGCCAGCACTGATTTGTTTCCAGAGTGTGGGAGGGCAAACCAATGACTAGCAGGCAAGATTCTGAAGTCTGATGATCTTTTGCCTTTCTTACTTCTTTTCCATATTTTCTCATACAAGCTGGTCAGTAGAAGATAATCAAAGATATTAAAATAGAGGTTTAAGACAGTTCCAGGATGAGTCTAAGGCCTGCTGCCTTCTCCCCATCTCCACAAGCTCCTCCCACAATTTATGTCTGATTATTCAAGGTGAATAAGGGCGAAAGGGTATTTTTAAACTTCTTAACTTTTTTTTTTTTTTGTTGTGTTTTACCTCTTTCCTGTGAGGCAAAATTGTTGGATCTAATCATCGTAAGCACATTATCCACTTTTGGAATAAACACAGGAATTTTACCTCAATTCTCTCAAAGAACTGATTGGAATTTTAAATTTGAAGATGATACTTAATGCCACTTTGCAGGCTTAGCAATGAGCACTTACAGATCTTCTGATTGAAAAATTCAGCTGGTGGCCTAGTCCCTGAGAAAACTTTAAATTAATAAAACTTCCAAATACGTTTTTCTTCTTAATTTCTTGTGATGTTTCTATTTGATGGAAAAGTAAAGCAAAGCAAACTGTGAAGATAAAGTTAAACATGAACATCACTAAGGGTTCTCCAGTTTGCAGATGAGACGACATCTTCATCTTCCATATCCTGGAGTATCAGTAGGATCAACTGCAAGATTCATTAGTTGGGATATATGAAGGCAAGTACTTGCAATAATGCTCCTGATGATTCTTACATTACATTTATAGCCTTATTGTCTTTAAAAGTGGAGGCTACTCTAGATCTGACAACCTACAGATCTAAGAAATATTTTAAAATATTAAAAAAAAATAAATAAAAGTAAATCTGGAAGAATATTTGAATAGTAAAAGAAACTTTCAACTTTTTCACATTGCTGTCTGCAAGCCAAAGTAAGTTCATTTATCTCTTTTTTTTTTTTGCCTCCCCAAAAAATTATTTTAGGTCTGGAATATGTCTTGAAAAGCCAAGACAAGAAAAGACTGCCCAAAAAGACAAGGTGGCACATGCCATCTGTCATGCATCCCCAAATGTTAATTACTTATGAGTAAGATTTAAGATCAAAATGGAAATGAAAATGATCTTCAAAGTGTAACTGAAGAGCCATGGCTGTAATTCAGCTCTCTGTACGTCTTGATCCTCCTTTTCTCACACTTCAACTGAAGCACGCTATTTCGCCTTTCCACGGAATCTTTATTGCAGCACACGTTACTAATCTGGTACAAATTTCTGCAGCACTAAAGAGCAATATCCATTTGGAATGGCTGCTACAGGAAGTTTTGTATTTATAGAAAATTCAGATTGTAATTAGAGATCTTTAAATAGGCTTGCCCCCCTCCCCCCCATTTGGTACTATGCAAAAAGAAGGAACAGTTAATTTCTTCGTGTTCCATTGACATTATTAAACCTACAGAATGGTGGGGATAGAGGAAAGGAAGACAAAACTATTGATCTAATTTTAAACCTCTAGATGTGAAATGTTGGATACAAAGAAGCTCAGTAATTTTGATTCCAAGCTACATCCAAAACTGAACAAAGTATATTCTTTTACCCTTAAGATATAAAATAATTTTTTTGTAATAACTTCTGTTCACTAAAGATTTTGCCCTGAGAGGAACAAATGCAGCACAAAAATACCTAATCTTCAGGGGTTTCTATACCTTACAAGGGAAAATTCCTGCACAGAGAATAATCACTTGAAAAGAACTTATTTACTTAGCCCTCAGGTAGGAAAGAGTTTATGCACACAGAGAAAATCCAGATAGTGTCTTAAACACAGTCCTGGATATCTCACACACAACCTCCATTCATCGCTCTAAAACTGAGTAACAGCTTCAAAATCGCTGTTTGCCAGCATCTCTGGGGGAGGAGTCGAGGCTAAGCACAGCTATCAAATGCTTCCCAAAAAGACTAATAACATTTTGCAGTTGTAAGAATGGAAATCCTAATGTACGGCTGTTCTTCGAAGAACAGTTTCTTTGTGTCCTTTGCTCAGAGAAGGCGAAGTGGCTGTTCAAAGCCCCTTGTTTTGCTGAGGAATGTTTTTGTTGTTACTGCCCCGCAGTGGCTCATTGGAATATGTATGCAGGGTGGTTGTTTTTTTCTGCCTGAGCAGGCATTTGGAGACGGGCAAGGTTGCCAGGGAATCTTTTATTTTCACTCAGCCTGCCTTGCAAATGATCTACAGTTATAGGCAAATGCAGCTATAATCCAAGACCACGTTTTCTTTCACATCCTTATTACAGAGCTAATGTATTCCTTGCCTCAATGTATAGATTATATTTTCTATGTACTGATGGTTCTTTAGATTGGATGAAATGGAGAGATTTAGTAGATAAATGGGGGACTGATTCGGAGAACAGGCATTTCATTGAGTGCTCCCAGTGACAGTGAATCCTGTAGTATGCCATGAATGGTAAAAACCTCAATGAGTGTAAACACACATCCGTGTGTGTAAATACTCTTTTCTCACACACTGTTCCTCTGTACACACTTTCATTTAACATAACTTATTCTGAGAACAAAACCAAAACTACCTTACAATGTCAATAAAAGTGGTTCTGTATATTTAAGACGTGAATTTAGCAACCAGGAACTCATTTTTAGGTTAGTGGTCTGAGCGTTTCACGACTGCTATGATTTGGCACAGTGAACACATTGCACAGTGACCCAGATTCTCCCTGTGCTCTGTGGCTTTGGACTGCTCTGCCAGCATCATCCATCTCCCAGAGCAAAGGGGAGCTCCAGTCACACATTCTCAGCCCAGTGCAACCCTTTGCTGGGACTGGAGTCAGAAGAAGGACGGGTTACTCTGGAGAATTCCAGTGCCCGCTCAGCCTCCTGGCCCCCTCAGCCACGGACGTGGTACCTTAATTCTGACACTGGCCTTTGTGCCCAGCAGCAGCAGCAGCACTGTGGTGGCCTAAGAATAAAATTACTTTATTTTCAACTATTTTTTCTAACACTTCTTGCCAGTTTCAGTGTAGATACACTTAGTTCTGTAGTCAAATGCATTTTCAAATTACTATCAGATTAAAAGAGCAAAAAGCACTCTGGAATCCACGATTGCTTTCAGTCAGTGAAGCAGAGAGAATGCTACAAAATACTAAGTCACCCTTCAGTCTGACCTTGATTTGCAATCTACAATTTAGTGAATCTCACATCACATCAGATGTTCACTGGGTTAAAAAGATCAGTGAGCTTACCTGCCAGTACATATGTAGCTTATCTCTTTGTTTGGAGTTCAGCTTGTCAGCACACTAGTGATCTGTGCTCCATCTGCACATGGAAGCAGAAATATTCCGGTCTCATAATACATAGGCTAGCACTGCCCTGTAGTTCCTGTTTCAGATGAAGAATGTTTATGGGGCTGAACACACTAGTGCTGTCATCCTAATTTTTCTACGTTGTTATTGTACCAGCACAAAGTTCTTGCAATGTGTGGTTTAAAATGCTGGCTGCTCAGCAAATGAGCTAGTGCATGCAGCATTGTAATAACACAGAAATCTGCATGTTGAATTTCAATTATGCTTTAAAGCTTTCGAAACAGAGTGCTTACACTTTCTTCTCAACATGCAATGAAATGTTGGTTGTTTGTTTTGTTTTTTGTTTTTTTTTTACTTTCTCATCAGCACGGCAAGGCACTAGAGAGTTTCCTTCTGTGTAAGTGATGGCTTATTTCAGCTCCCATGCCCTGTGGAAAGCCTGCCTAGTGAGTGACCATGTTATAAAACAGGCTCACTCTGTTTTCAAATCAGTTAGTGCATTACATCTCTCTCATGAAAGAGAGGGAATTAATTCTGTGAAATTTTTTATCTTCCCATGTTTAAATAGCCAGTGCAGTAATGCATTTTGGGGTCGGTGCAAAGTAGAAGGGTGCCCAATGATGAGATTTATTTGCAGGAATTTGTCACTGGTGCCTGCAGTCAGCATGTGTAAGGGACTGGCTGCTTAGGACAGGAAATAAGAACCATTATTTCTTGAAACTGAGGTTTGCCACTCACTAGCAATCACCTTTTTTATTCCGGGAAGCGTTTGGATTCACCACCCTCTGGCAGGCTAGATTTCCCGGTCACTCTCATAGTGCCAGAAGAACATCTTTAATAACTTTAATAGAACAGAAAGTGGAAATAGTGCGAAGCTGGATTCAGTCATGATGGCAGGGAGGAACTGGGAAGGGTTTGTACCATAACAGAGCATTCTCATTGTCACAAAACAGTCACTCCGAATTTAACACTGGAATGTTGCAGAGGAGTTCTCACAGCCTAGGAAATGCAGCGGTCACCAAGCAGGCAGGTCTGTAGACCTTAATGGTAGCAGTGTGCAGAAACAGAGGAATAAAACACAAAAGCAATATAATCACATTAGAATGGCTGAGTACAATCATTACCAGCCCAGTTTGAAAGGCAGAGCTAATCTGCCCAGCTGCAAATTGTTTTGATGAAGCCACACTGTTTGAGGGAACTGCACTCTGCTGCTCTGCTCTGTGGACAGAAGTCCATGATCTGCCAGGTGAATCTAAGTTGGGTTAAGGTAATGGCATCTTCCTCACCATGAGCAAAATTACAGGCTGGATCCGGAAAGCATTTTTAAAGTTAGAGATAATTGAAAGGAACAATTTCAGGTTTGAATAAAGTGTAAAATAAGAAATATAAAACACTCATTTCCCTTTTGTTAGAGGCAAGTACTTTATGGTTCTTCAAGGTAATGCACAAAGAAACAATGAGAACCAAAGTTCTCATTAACAATAATCAAAGAGAAGAATGAAGCTGTAAACTCTGAATAACTACTTCATAAACTTCATTTATAGAGGGGTGCAATTTTAAGCCACTACTGGCTTACAAAACAACATAGGCTCAAAATGAAACTCCAGCATATAAAAATCTTGTTGCCCATAGTTTTAAGAAAATAAAAAGAAATACCATGTACCCATGGTAGTTGTATATTCGTCGTGGTACCCATAGTTGCTCTCCAAGGTGAAACAAAAGGTGGAGGAAAAAGCGAAGGAAGCAAGATTTTAGCTTTCTTCATGTGCAACATAAATTAAAAATGTGAGTACTATACTATGAGAAAGGTTCTAAGCACATTTCAGGGGCCCTGGTGACAGAACTAACCACCCTAGCTCTGTTTTTCAGTTTAGTACAATGTCACTGAAGTCCCTTGAGGTGAACAGCTTCATAACCCACAGAAACTTCCAACACTAATTCTTGATTTACGCATGCATGCACTCTGCTTTTAGAAAGCAAGAAAACCAAGAGTAAAATTTTGGGTTTTTCATAACTAGTGAATATAACAATAGTCTTGAAACACTGAAATAGAATAAGATCTGTATTTATTAAGTTTTAATAATTAATCCATTGACAGAGCTACGACAATGATAAGGGGAAAGGAACTGCTCACCACTGTCACAAGACAGTGCCTCCAAAATTAACATTGAACTGTGATAAAGCCTCTTCTTACAGCCAAGAAGACAATA
This sequence comes from Mystacornis crossleyi, assembly GCA_013400655.1. Lineage (NCBI taxonomy): Eukaryota > Metazoa > Chordata > Aves > Passeriformes > Timaliidae > Mystacornis > Mystacornis crossleyi. Next base: position 8,896 of record VYZQ01017088.1, read on the forward strand.
ACAATGCAGAGATCATAACCACAATGATTTGAATTATTATCCCGTATTTTCAAGTAGAACTTGATTTCCCCATCAACATGGGTGTAAAAACAAATGAGACAGAAGGAGCTGCTTTGGTAGCAGCCAGATTTTAAGTTGAAGTGACAATGGAGAAGGCTCCAAAGTAAAAGTACCAGTCTACCCAGTAGCAGGAGGGGAAGAACAGGACCTGGTCTCCTGTGAATACACTGTGACAACAGAGTTGCTTACAGCAAAAGGGCAAGAGGACATCACTGCTCCTTTCCTGTGTAAGTTTCTCACTTCGCACACTGTGCATTTCCAGAGAGATTTCTTTGCTATAAATGCCAAAGCAAGGGGAAATAAGCATCAGAGAGGGGCAGATATTAAAGATACAGCATTTACGTTCCGTTTTTCTTCACTAACATGCTGATTTTTGTTGATCCCATTCTTCAAGTATAACTTCCAACAACAGACTGTGAAACACTCCAGTGAGAAACTTTACCTTTTACGTTTTTGTTTTGTCAGAGATAAAATTGACTCCAGTCATATTTTTTTGGTGTCCTTGCTATTCTAGCAACATGAAACTGCTTGAAATGTGCTCCCTGTTAAGCCCAATGTAGCTCTGTATCAGTAGAACAAGAGGAAGAAGCTAGAGCTGGTGAGTCTGAGCTGAAGGTTTCTTCTGAGGCAGAGTTCGGGTTCTGCACATGTCTAAATAATATGCACAAGCATCTTCAAATCCAGTAAAAGACTGCATTTTTATTTTAAAATCATTAAGGCTAAGAAAACTGTCTGTGAGGACATGGTATTTGCATGGCTAGTTCTTACATGTTCCACCAGAGTGAGATATGTTAAAGTGAATGGGAGTGCCTGAACAAGACTAATTCAGGCTCATTTGTTTTTGTCACTAGTACATGTATGTGTCAGTGGTTAGTGATTCATTTTTGAGGAAATGACTGGTAAATCTCAGTCCAAATTACTGCAGGAAATAGTGGATAGAGAGGAAGACAGTAATTTCTCATGTGTTACTTGTTGTAAAAGCAAGTTAATGTTAGTGGGATTTTGAATGCTGGAACACAGAATGTCACAAATGGGGTAATACTTGGTTTTATCTTATTAATAGGGAAATACTGAAAACATTCTAGAAATCTGTTAAATAACTCTAGAGAGAACTTAAAACTAGTCTGAAAAACACTCAGCTTTGCTTTCATTTCCTATTAGTCATTGTGAGAACTGTCTTCTGAGATACTGAAGGTATTATCATGGTTGACTACGTTACACTTAAAACCCTCAGGGTAGCACTACACTTACCTGTGCATAACCTGCAATCAAGTATGAAAAATAAATATTAAGGCACATTTTGGACTCCCTGAGGCCTTGTTTGAGTGGCTTATGCTGTCGACTTTGGTTTAGATCATGTTTTAAATTTGGCAGACATATCAACAGCAACGGATACTTTATTTTCAGTTCAGACAAACCATTTTGTTTAACTATGGCTGGAAAAAGCCCCGAACTGCATGAGAGTACAGATGGCAGGTTGAGCTTTTTTCTGTCATGGATCAATGTGAAACATTTTTATTTCAGGTCTAACATAGACCACAGCCCCTGCTCTTCATTTACAACATAGTACAAGCAAATGACTAGAAGCAGAAGTGGGGGAAGACAAGAGTAAATTGCTTTTGCCTTTTTATATACTGACCCATGGCTATGGTCAGGAGAAAACAATATTCTCTGAAGAGATCTACAGTCTATTTCTTGGTTTTACATACTGAAACAGTGCAGAGCATTGTGGGAATTGTAAAACAAGGTAATGTGTAGTTAAAATAAAGTGAGACAGTGCCATAATGTATATGCTGAGGTGGTAATCATCAGTCTGGCATTTACTGCTGCCATGCCTGTGTGGTTTTTCATTAGGACACAACTGCCCACAGTGTCACTGGAAACCTGGATAGCTCTGGCTTGTTTTAAAGGATAACTCCTGAGAACCTGAGGGAGGTTTTACCGAGATCAGCTTCTGGCCTTACTCTCCTCTCACACCCAGTAAGTCTGACATATAACAGACATTCCTATTATCAGTGTAGGATAAGATTTAGGCTTGATCTCATTTAAATTTTATCAGCATGGCTGTTGATCAGCTGTTGTTATTCACACATCTATCCCAGTCCTAGAGTTATCTCTTTAACTGCTGTTGTACTGATGCCAGGGTATGCCAGTAGAAACATTTTATACCGGTGTAATTGGATCTACACTAGAGCGATTGAAAGAATGATAAAGCCAAAAGCTGGGCTTGTCTGTGCAGGGAACTTTATGGCAGAAATCTGTCTCTGTAGGCAGGGGTTCAGGCACACAAGTGACTACAAGAGCAGTGCATGAAGGCACAGCATCAACTAATCCACGGCCTCTCCTCCCTGCGTGCCCAGNCAGGTCTAACATAGACCACAGCCCCTGCTCTTCATTTACAACATAGTACAAGCAAATGACTAGAAGCAGAAGTGGGGGAAGACAAGAGTAAATTGCTTTTGCCTTTTTATATACTGACCCATGGCTATGGTCAGGAGAAAACAATATTCTCTGAAGAGATCTACAGTCTATTTCTTGGTTTTACATACAGAAACAGTGCAGAGCATTGTGGAAATTGTAAAACAAGGTAATGTGTAGTTAAAATAAAGTGAGACAGTGCCATAATGTATATGCTGAGGTGGTAATCATCAGTCTGGCATTTACTGCTGCCATGCCTGTGTGGTTTTTCATTAGGACACAACTGCCCACAGTGTCACTGGAAACCTGGATAGCTCTGGCTTGTTTTAAAGGATAACTCCTGAGAACCTGAGGGAGGTTTTACCGAGATCAGCTTCTGGCCTTACTCTCCTCTCACACCCAGTAAGTCTGACATATAACAGACATTCCTATTATCAGTGTAGGATAAGATTTAGGCTTGATCTCATTTAAATTTTATCAGCATGGCTGTTGATCAGCTGTTGTTATTCACACATCTATCCCAGTCCTAGAGTTATCTCTTTAACTGCTGTTGTACTGATGCCAGGGTATGCCAGTAGAAACATTTTATACCGGTGTAATTGGATCTACACTAGAGCGATTGAAAGAATGATAAAGCCAAAAGCTGGGCTTGTCTGTGCAGGGAACTTTATGGCAGAAATCTGTCTCTGTAGGCAGGGGTTCAGGCACACAAGTGACTACAAGAGCAGTGCATGAAGGCACAGCATCAGCTAATCCACGGCCTCTCCTCCCTGCGTGCCCAGCCTCTGGGGCACAGGACAGGAGAGCATTGCCAAGTTTAAGGTGATGGAGTCACCAGGCCCTTGCCATGGGCAGAGGGCACGGACCTGGCCACCTGCTTGGGTCAGATGATGGATTAACTTGTTAAGCTTCAATAACTTGTGAGTGACTCTGAGTCCCCTCTTTATGTTTCCAGCAATTCCGGTCACCGTGTGGAAATGCTGTGATGGAAGAGCAGATTTCTTCTAGTTGGCCTTACCCTACCTTTTCATTTATTTGGGGCACACAAAGAAAACTTATCAAAACCATGACAATCACTTTTGTTCAGTAGCTCTCTTCTCTACAAAATTAGTGTAAAGAACACAAACATAAAAATTTATTCCTATCAAAGAATCCAAAACGTGTTCAAGACAGCAAAAGGTCAGTAACTGAAATAGAGGTGCTGTGAACAAATACAGAAATAAAGATCTCAGCCACCTGGAGGAGACAGGCACCCCAACCCCTAACCCTAAGCCTGAGTTCTTTATTTCCTGCTCTTGATAATGATGATAACAATGAAGATGAGGATAAATAACTCTGGAATATTTTATAGCTTTATTCATGCAGATAGACTTTGAGGCAGAGGCAACTTTTCAGGGTTGTGCCCAAGATCCACTCTTGGTCTGGACACAGAGCCTGCCTTATGCCTTATCAGACAATAAAATTATTCTTCCACTCAAATTAGGACCCAATGTAGTATATATATTATTTGATATGTATTATTTGATACTACTGGATCAAGTTATGTTTCTTTATTAATATAAAGCCAATATTATATATACACATAAATTTATAAATATTTGGGGGTACTTAGATTAATCAACCTCCACAGTACAACACTAAGGGTTATTTTGGTTCATGAGTTTATATGCTATAGAAAAATTAAAATATCTTCAAAAATGTTAATGACTTAATTTGTGATAATGCCCAGAAAGGTGTGGTTTTGAAAACTCATTTGTTCCTAAATGACTTTAAAATGTTTCCAGAGAACACAAGTAAGAATATTAGCAAAAAAACCCTAGCGGCATGTATTGCAAAATGTTTGCAGAAGTATGTTCTCTAGGATCGTATGCTCTAAATGCATAAAGATTTATTGGACTTGGACCATGTATGGGATTAATATTTTTTTGCCAGGCACTTGATTTCTAATTTCTTTGCCAAACACTTTTGAACAACAGTGATGATTTATCCTGGCCCTCTGTAGTCCTGTTTTCATATTTTAGTTCACTTTCAGAGGAAGTTCATGAAATTTAGGGTGCTTTTGTGCCCAAGTTTTGCAATTTATACCGATACGGGTAAAGTGCCAAAACCTAATTTTCATTGATTAATATTAGTTTAAAAACAGTTATAAGAGTTCAGGTAGGTGAAATCTCACTCACATAAATCCTCCTTGCACCAGACCAACTACAGCTTTTATTACCGTGACCACAGCCATTACTGCCATAGTAGTGCAACCAATTATATCTAATTTTAAACTGTATATCTGAGACACTTAAGAAAATGTCACCTGTATATATTTGGTCCCACTTTCTTTTAAAATAAAAGGCATAAGTCACTATCTTTTGAAGCAAGCTCTGTTTTACCACTAAGTACCACAAGTAAAAAGTTGCTTTCTTCTTTAAATTATATTTCTTATGACACTCTGGAATGGAGTACACACTAATTTCACTGGATAAATGGGAATTTGAGACCTTTAGGCTATATCCATAGCTACTAGTTAGGAAAAATAATAACCATGTGTTGCAAAAACCCAACAAAATACTTTGTTGTCAATTGTCTTACTATACATCAAGTGCATTATCTGCAAACTGTCATGGTCCAGTTCTGTGTATTATTTCATTGTATTTCAATATTACTAGGAGTAAGCATAAGAATGATATGTAATCTGTTTTGATTTTTCCTTCACATTCTTCAGTCTGAGAAATTATGTGAGCTAGCAACTTGGTTTCTACATGGAAATAGTTTAGGATAGCAAAAGTTTTTTTTTTCCCCAACAAGGATTTTCTTCCTTTAGGAACAAGAAAAACGCTACATAAAACTTGAATAAAATGAATTATCTTCTACTGCACTGAAATCTAGATTTTAAACCCAAAAGCAAAGGAGCTGGCTGAACTGAACTAGGCTAAGCTGAACTAGACAAAAATGTGTTGTCTTAAAAAACTGACTGATCAATGTTAAAAAGCTGTTTTTCACGTTTATTTATCTCTGGCTGTTTGCTCCAAAACTCCTGTGAGTATATAACCAGCATTGCCTTTGTGCTTTCTGACACTAATTGAGAAATATCTTAATTTGAAGCCTTCTGAGGGACGTTTCCCTGGGTGGTTCATTGATGTTGCTACACGAGATCAGAATTTGCGTTAGGCGGCTTGCAAGGTTAAAGCAGCCTCACAAATAATCAGTAACTCGGCAGCGAAATTAAGCTGTAGCGATGAAAAATACCGCGTGTTTTTTTCCTGTTAGACGTTGCAAAGAACCATTTTTTGCGATTTTTCCGTTGCGAAGCTGTTGGAGGCCGTGAGGGAGTAGCGCTGCCTGGGGCGCCCTCTAGCGGCGCTGCTGTGGGAAAGGCAGCCAGCTCCGGGAGCCGGCCCCAGGCCCTCACGGGAGAAGCCCCGCAGCTCCAAAATAAAGGTTTTACAGCGCCTGTGGGATTACCAACGCATTGAACAGGTTTGGTGAGCAGGGCGGTAAGATACTGTAGAACAAATGCCGTTTTGAGAATTAGGTACAGCATTTGATGATGCGAGGAGTCTTCCTCCCTTCTGTTTCACTGAGAACCCTGATGAGCCACGTTCATGGGTAGCTCAGCGGAGCGCTAACAACAATAGGTGTAGTTTTGATGAAAAAACACATCTGCATGCAACTCCAGACTTCGACTGGCAAAAAATCTTTTCAGGAAGGAGACTTAAGAGTCCACACATAATAGCCAAAATTGAATTGAGTGAACATAATGCCCTACGACGTCAACCAAAACCCCAGGTAAGACTGACACGCTGGTCTGTACCCATACCTCAGTGCTCTTGTCAACAAACCATTCCATGACCCTGTCGTGAAAGGAAGGTCTGGAATGTTACATAATCCTGTAAAAACCTTAATACTGAATATTTTGTTATCTAAATTGAAGGAAAGGAATCCACATTCCGGTGGCATGCGATTCTTCATAACTCTTTCATCCAAAACAATCCCAAGCATTTTTAAATGAACAACTTCACTCACTGCTGAGATACAGCAATCCCTGGAATGGGAATTACTAAGCCCTTGGCAACATCACACAGCTAGAAGCATCCATGCCCATTCTCTGCTATTACTTTGCCCCTGCAGCAGATATTTGTTCAGCAAGTCCTGTCTTGTATGAATTGCACTGAATGAATTAAGTTCTTGATGGGGCCCAGGTCAGTCTTCTGTCTCAGAAACTCTGTTCTGCAAAGCAATTCCTCCATTCCCTAGCACATGAGGGAGTAAACTCTTCAAAGTTAGGGGCAAAGGACTGTGAGACTATGGACATGAGTTCCTCTGCTTCTCTGGTGAGCAGTTTTGGTACTTGTGTTACAGAGCATGAAAAGCCAGGGTTCATAATTTCCTGCAAATCCCCCATCAGACTGATCTCTCTTTGGTATTATATGGCCACCAATACCACTGGTATTAAGGTGATGCCAAAAAGGATGCTAAAAGATACCCTGTTACTAAAGAGTAATGTTTTTCCCTTTTGCAAAATACAATATACTTAATAGCTTAAGAAATACAGGTCTGATGATGATTTAAAAGCACTTAATTTCAACAAGTCTTTGCTCTCTCAGCAAGACAATACAAATAAACCTAGGCATGCAACATACTCTTAAAATCAATTCCATTTTTGAATGTGAAGCTTTTGAGTTATATCAAAGCAACATACTCATAAAATCAATTCCATCTTTAAATGTGGAAATTTTGAGCTACATCAAAAAATACCTGCATGTGTTTTTATTCAAACATAATTTGAGCAATGTTTAATATATTTCTATTACTGAAGTATTAATTTTCATGTTAAATAAGAACCTGACAGGCACAGGAATTAAAAGATTTGCCAAAAGCCAGATTGAAGAGTGAAACCTTGTAGAAGAGAAAGATGGGTCTTCCAAGATCCAGATTAGTACCTGATTTACTGCACTCCTGTTGTTCTCCAGCTACAGGGGTGGTCAGGGTAGGTACCCCCCTGCTTTGTTATTGCCCTAAACAATCACAAGGAGAAAAATTCTGTACCTTGGCATGGCCACTTCTGTCATTTCTCCAGAACAAAGCTGGAGCTCTTTTCTACGCTGGTGGTCATAAATTCAAAATCTCAATCATGACTCTAGCTGATTATTCTTTAATTGCACACACAATTCAGCTGAAAGGAGAATGAATAAAAACATATTTATTTAAGACCAACCAATATTTGGAGCCCTATAATGAATATTAAATACTATTTAATAATATTTATATGTTAAAATAGGTTAAATACACCACTAAAGTAAGGAGGGGGAGAAAGAAAAGAGGATGTGGCTTTTTATGCTAGTAAGTAAAATATCCTGCAAAATATCCTGAAGGTTTATTTTTTCTTTTACAGGAAATCACTTGTAATTGCATTAAGTTGGAAGGAAATTTATTTTTATTGTGGCAGGTAACAGAATAGCCTTTTAGTATCTTTTGTTTGGAATATTTGAATAGATATGCAATCCTGTTAGTGTGCATCATTCTGAAATTTATAGCTTTCCAGTAGAAGCTAATTTAAAATAATGAAAAAAAATATTGTTTATTCTAGCATTTTTGCATGTCTAGACTGCTTCTTAAACACAAGCTGTGCTGTAAAGTACAGCTAAAGACACAATATATTTCAGCTTTCTTAGTTTGTTTCTATTTTGCAAGACATAAATCCCTAGACACTCTTAAAGATGCAAAGAACAGCACAGTGCAACTTGTTACGTTTACAAAATGTATTTAAATGAACAGTTTCTGCAGATTTCTATTACTCGGTTTGCTGTTATCAAGGACAGGTATTTCATTAATTCCTAGCTTGAAGACTTGGTCTGATTTTGATCTTATTTGAGTCATTTTAAGCTGCCACCTGTATTGTCATGGATATCATTGCTCCTGGCTCCAGCAGGGAGCTGGGACCACGAGTTCCTCCTGTTCTGCACAGCCCCTGCCAAAGCCCTGCCCTTTGGGTGTGCGTGCAGGATCTCTCAATGTGCAGTATAAAAATTAATGTGTTTTATACATAATTCATGGCATTTAAAAAACATTGTCACTTGACAGCTGAGTTGATAATAAAATTAGTTTGTTCTACCTCCCGCTGTTAAGTACGAGACTTCCAGAGCTCCGTGTTTCAATGGTTCTGGCAACACCTCTGTGAGATGAAAGCCACCACTGGTGCCTGGCTCTCCCTCAAAAATCTGTGTGTTTAGAAATTGAGACCCTTCTAAAATTAATGCAGACTAAACTTCCTACATATCAGCAATAGGTGTATAATGTCTCCAGGCCTGGAATGAAAGGAGTAGCTTGCATATAGACATGTGACAATTGTTCATCTTGATTTGTGGCTGTGGGGTTTCTTTTTTTACACACCTGTGTCATTTCTAGTTATTCTTGTATTTGACATAAAGTGATGTGACCTGAAGTTATGCCAGTTTCTTGGCCAAAAAAATTAATATTTTCACAAATAATTTAGAAAAAAGAAGATCATCCATTGTAATTATAGAACACTGCAAAAGGTGAGGCTCTGAGAGACCCAGACCCACTGCTGGTGTTCATTAGCCAATCCAAATACAGGATCAATTGGCATTGATGGAGCACGGTGCAACAGAGATAAACATTGCTCCAGAAAAGGTAAAACTTGGGAATTTCCATTACTGAGAAGAAGAAGTAAGATCAGGACTAGTGCTCAAAAGCCCAAGTGGGATTTATTTTACATTTCCACTAAATGGGGATGAGGAAAAAAGGAGAGAAAGTAACTGTTGCCAACATATGTATACGGAGAATAAAAGTTGTATCTGGGACTGAGGCAAAATCCTAGTAAAAGATGTGGTACAATGTGGTTGCAATTTGTTCTCTGAGTTTTTCTGTTGTTCTGACAGCAAAGAAGAAACAAAGCAGAACTATGGGAGGCCTTCAGCAGCGAAAGACCTCCAACCTTATCTGTCAGACTGGTGAAAGTAGTTCCTTTTTGTTCCCTGCACCAGGCTCCACACAGCCCCCATTCCCAGTACTGAAGGGAAGGTGAGTGTCTCTTATTTTCTTGCATAGAGACATAAAAGTGAATCACAATCTTTCTTTGCAGCTGTCATCATGTGGTCTCTCAATGACTTATCTGGCGACCAAAGTAAGGCTACTCAAGCAATATATTTTACGTGACCTTTGCAAAAATGCTGAGAACTCGTCCTACAGGCAGTGCATTTTTATTAACAGGTTTTTCCATGACTGGAAAGCCAGGAGTTGTGTAATATCTATGAGACTCTTACATTTTGAGAAGTTCATAAAAAAACTGGCATTTGTGGGAAGAAGAAGCAGAATAATTGCAATCAGGGGAAGGCAGGGGCAGCTCTGCTCTGCAAGGCAGCAGCTCCCTGCAAGGCACCCGGCCCCAAAGTTTCAGGGACCTGCTAGGACACAAATTGCTCTAAATCAGCCACGGTGCTTACAGCATCCTGAGGAATGAGCTGAAGGTGCTCCATGGAAATCATATTTCTGAGAGTTTGTCTGGTAAGAGCAAGTTTTAAAAAGGGAGCAAGCTTGACCTTCACAGTGTGCAAAACTTTGGCTCTGGTCCTAGCTCCTTTCACATGTCAGTAGTTCCTGTGGGGCCTCTTCATGTGCTCAGAGTAACAAACAATTTCAGGACTTAGACCTTGATCTGAATCAAGGGTAGCAGCAATACCTTCTGATGGACAGAAGTATTTTGTTCATAGCATTTTCTGCATGGACAGAGTGTCTGACTCTGACTCTTCAGTTTCGTGATGTAGCTGCTCTGGTTTGTAAAGGGTTCCTGCCCTTTTCCAGGGTTTCCCCCCAGTATCTGTTAAATAAACCACCCACTCCTTACTCTTTTTGTTGCTGGTTTTTCAATTTTTATTTACTAAAAATTTTTACTAGATGTGACTTCTGGCTGTGCATTTCAAGCACAGTTGAGGCAGCATGCTGGATCCATTGTAGCTTATTCTTAGCCACCCGTTGGAAAGCAGGACAGGTCATCCCCCCCAGACATGCCATTGCATTCCTTTCTGGACTGGCTGATGCTATCGCAGTTGATTGCTCTTGCACAGGACAAACCATCCTGTAGGTCATTTTGTGTCCAAGCAATCCACAGAAATTCCTTCCCCAATTGCCTCTTCTTAGGTGTAAAATACAATTGTCCATTATGGGCTTTGCTATTTTAGAAATCCACTGGAACAGCAGCTCGGTGAAATGGGCATTAACAAGATTGACAGCCAGTCCTCATCTGTTATGCCACCATTGTGATGTAAACCAAACACACAGAGCTGCACTCTGCTTTTTTATTTTTTTATCCTTTTGTAGTTTCTGTACATCCCATTTTATTACAAAATGCTCAGAAATGTTGATAAATAAGTCTCACTGACTGGTAGGTGTTACTCTCAGCAGTGTGGTGCACGGCAGCCAGGACACGAACTCTAATTTGTGGGTAATGTTCTGTTTGTACATAATGAGGCACCTCTGCCATCTGTATGTATGTGGGACAAAAAATAATGAAGTCATAACCACTAAACTCTCAGAATTTAGCACCCAGTAGAGTAAAATACAACGGGCATTAGGTTAGAGTCAGGTGACTGAAATACAACATGGAAATATGACCTAGAAGAAAAGGCATTACATCTGTTCTGGAGTATTTCAGCATGGTTAATGGCCATGCAATTGCTCATTCCGAGTCCATATTCAAAGAATCTCATTGAATATATGACTTAACAGGTAAGATGGAGACAATTCACTGAATGACTGGGGATTTTCAGAAGCTGGTTTTAGAACTTGCTCATCCTCTCCCTATATACCTTTATTTCAGAGAAATTCTGGTGTTTAAACTATATTTAGCAATAAAAGTGAGGCATCACCTACATCTTGCTACAGTGAAGAAGGTAAAATAAGGCTTTCACAGACATTATCATACTATTTTTAAAGAAGGACACATGAAAAATGTGTGCTGTTAAGGTAAGTGCAATGTCTTCCCTTCATCAGAAGAGTTTAAAGCTGTCTTGTCACCCAAGTACAGAAAAAAATGCTCAATTATTTACAAATAATTATTGTGTTCACTGAGAAGTGCCTACTGCAGGCATCTAGCAAAATAGTGCACATAATACAAAATACTCTAATTATTAAAACCAATACCACAAATTAACTATTAATTAAACTGTATTTTCACGCAAGCTGAACTCACCACCAAAACCTCACTGTACTACAACCGATCGCTGTACAGAGACTGAGCTGACTTCACACGGCCACCAGCCCCCACCCCCGGCTGCATCGCCCCGGGCATCCCCCCCCGGGCGGACCCCCGGCCCCCGCGTTGCCCCTCGCGGGGAGCGGGTCCGCCTCGGACGGGACAGCCCGGCCCGACGGACACTGGAGGCCGCCCGGGGGAGACCCGAGGCCGGCGCTGCTCCCCTCGGCAGCGGGTCTCCGCCGCAGGCTGCGGCACGACGCCCCCGCCTCTCTCCTGGAGCCCCCGCTCGGATCTCCCGCACCCCCGAGCTCCGGCCCTAAAGAGGAGCCGGCGAACCGTGCGGGACACCCGCCCCGCGCTGTGCGCCGAGTCCCGAACACCCAACAGCCCCCGAGGCCGGGCACCCGACATCCCCGAGCCCGGGCACCCAGCCCCGCCGCCGGAAGGCTCCGCTCAGCCCCGGGCGCTGTCCCCCCGCCGCCCTCCGCCCCACGCCCGGAGCCTTCGCGCGGCGCCCGTTCCGCAGCGGGAGCGCGGTTCGGCCGGCGGCTGCTCCGCTCCCATCCCGGGCTGCGGCGGAGGCGATCGGAGCGGGCACCGCCGCACTGCCGGGCTTGGAGGGCGGGCGGCGGAGC
>VYZQ01017088.1:21289-38449 GCA_013400655.1 Mystacornis crossleyi
CCGGGCGAGCGCCCAGCGGCGGCGGCTGTCCCGCGGGGAGACCCGGCGCTCCGGTGCCCGCAGCCGCCCGGCGAGGGAAAGGCTGCCGGGCTGCGCCGCGGAGCCGCACCGAGTTCAGAGTCTCTCCGCGCAACTTGGGTTACGCGGCCGGACCTCTGCGGACTGGTGCGGGGCTTCCAGGGCGCGATTGCCTTTCCATCGTCTCGCGGCTGCAAAAGCAGATAATTGACTAAACCCAACAGAAATAAAACAAACTCAGGCTACCTAAAAGTTAGGATACCTTTTCTTTTTTCCCCCTTTCTTTTTCAATTTTATTCCCTATGTGGAAGTCGCGTGTGATTCGTGCTCGGCACACTGCATGGGAAGAAGCGGCTGGTGCTTTGGATCGAGGATTTGCTGTTGCAAAGCGGTCTAACTTCCATGCAGTGGGGCAGCCTTCACTACTCTAAACGCCTTGATGATGTGCTGAGGAGCCCATGTAGATTGGCATCTTGTGCAGAGAAGGCACTGAAGGTAAGAAGGGGACTTGGGGAAAAGGGGGATTTTTGTATCCTTTTATATGATATCTTTTGTCCAGCATCTCCCCCCCTCCCCCCCATCCCCCCCGCCTTGGAAGCAGAGCATCAGCGGTTCATCCAGAACAGTATGGATAGGCTGGAACCGATCAAGTAAAATGAAAGTCTGCTCCTGTGAAAAGTACACGGAGCTCACAAGTGATTGAAAAAGCTGTATTTATTTTTAGTCTGGTAACACAGCACGGTGAGGATATGTGCTCGCGGCGCGGACAGTGGGCAACTCGCCTAGCTCAGGAATGAGGAGATCCACGGGCTCAGTCTCTGATGGGCAGTTTGCATTGGCTGCTGCATTTTGTTGAATGTGTACCCCCCGCTACCTCCCTAGAGCATCCCATCAGCCTGTTTGATTTGTTGTTTTTTGCAGATATAGTGCCTACTATTAATGGGAGAGGGTGAGGGATGCGAAAAAAAACCATATGGAACATTTTATTGATGTGATCTTAATCCTGTAATGGAGATTGCATTAAATGAGGATTGCATCAAAATGCCAGGCTGCTGTGGAGAGCAGAGAAAGCAAAAACTATGCTGGATTGTAAATGAAGTTCTTTGATTGAAGGATTTTCTTGAACCATGAAGAGATGTCTGTAAGCTTAAAGTTGCTGTGTATGTGGAGTACTGGAATGGGATGAAAAACAGATGAAGCTGAAATGTGTTTTAATTGACTCAGGCTCTGGATACAGTTAGAATTGGTTACAGGCGTTGCAGTGATGCCCAGTGAATTCTTGGTTTCAGCTATGGAGACCACAGAAAGGCAAGGAGAGAGCAGAACATAGAAAGACGAGGAGAGAATGTGATCGTGTGGGGAAGGGAAGGATGGTTCGTTTGTGACTTTTGCCATCGTGGCACAGAGCTTGCAGCCTGCTGGCTACAGGCAGAACCCGTGCGGGCGATGTGGAAGGCAAAGGATTTATCTCACTCTCCTTGTGCAGCCTGGGTGTAGTTGCCTGTAAGAAGTAGCTGTGAGGTGCATGGCAAAAGGCAAACAGGGACCTATTTGCCCCTCTCGGACACGGAAGGAAACTGTGAGACTGGGAGAGATGCAGTCGGCTCAGCTGATCCTGCCTTTTTGAGCTTGTGTTGATAATACATTTTGAGTAATTGTTGCTGCTTATCTCAACTGGCAAAGGAGGGAAGAAGATGTTCAAGTTTATTGAACCGAAGCAGAGCTGAGGACAGCAGATACTATCAGCTCACCCTTGGCATTCTTTTTGTGCTCAGTTGTATTCTGGCATAGAGAACTGAGCCACAAAGAGCACCATCTTCAAGCCTTACTGAAAGGAAGCCTAAAGACAACAAAAAGATTAAGTGAAAGATAAATTTTAACTTTGTGCTGGTCTGCAGTGGAAGTAGCATTGATCTGCTAGATTGCATGGGTCAAAAAGAGGTAAGATAAGGAACAAAGTTATTTATTTATTTATTTATTTATTTATTTACTAACATTCCCACATGCACAAACAAAAGTTGGCATGTAGAGAAACATCCCAGAGCGCTGGACGCACCATGGCTGAGCACCACCTAAGTTATAACTGATGTGAGAATCCTCAGCAGTACCTGTCTGTAAGTGCAAAAGAGTTGGGTAAATGCAAATCTGTATACAGCAAACCAACCCTGAATATCTGATGTTCTCGGGAGGAATTTGTTTTCCCATTTGTGTATAGAATCTCAGGTAGCATTTCCAGAACTCCGTCTCTCTCTTGCTGTGTATTTGGCATAAAGTTGAGACGGAAACCTTTATTTTAAATAGGATGAAGAAAAGCAGTGTAAGCATATTGAATTCCTCTTAAGCCTTTTATTTTGGCAAAAGACAGATTTTTGTGAATTGTAAGAGATAGGTTTAGAATATTCATGGCTAAACTCCAGGGAGCTTAATGTTAGCTCAGTAGGCAGAAGGTTCTTCCTCTGAAGAGGTATCTGGAAAAGACATGTTGAAATTTCAAGCCATATTCAGTAGAGACTGTTGGTTTCCACATTTTAAAATAATTTTTTATGCCTCTTAGGGGAATGATGGTTAATCTGGGCAATAAAGCAAATATTCCTAGCTCACTTTTTTAATGGAAAGAGAAACATTGCGCTTTAACTGTACTTCTCTATGTCCAATACTCCAGATTTTACTCTATTTTTTAGCAAGTAAAAGCTATGGAAGAAATTTTGTCCCTTGAAACCATGGTTATCCATGCAGATCTTGGTGTGTATTTTTGCTACAGAAGAACTCTACTTCATGGCTGCATTGTTCATTCTTGCAGCATTTCTTTAAATGTGAGGCTCACTGTAGTTAAAGGATAATTTATATTCAGTGTAGTACTGTCTGCACAGTGGAATTGGCTTTATACATCACAGCCTCTGCAAAANAAAAGCAGTGTAAGCATATTGAATTCCTCTTAAGCCTTTTATTTTGGCAAAAGACAGATTTTTGTGAATTGTAAGAGATAGGTTTAGAATATTCATGGCTAAACTCCAGGGAGCTTAGTGTTAGCTCAGTAGGCAGAAGGTTCTTCCTCTGAAGAGGTATCTGGAAAAGACATGTTTAAATTTCAAGCCATATTCAGTAGAGACTGTTGGTTTCCACATTTTAAAATAATTTTTTATGCCTCTCAGGGGAATGATGGTTAATCTGGGCAATAAAGCAAATATTCCTAGCTCACTTTTTTAATGGAAAGAGAAACATTGCGCTTTAACTGTACTTCTCAATGTCCAATTTTACTCTATTTTTTAGCAAGTAAAAGCTATGGAAGAAATTTTGTCCCTTGAAACCATGGTTATCCATGCAGATCTTGGTGTGTATTTTTGCTACAGAAGAACTCTACTTCATGGCTGCATTGTTCATTCTTGCAGCATTTCTTTAAATGTGAGGCTCACTGTAGTTAAAGGATAATTTATATTCAGTGTAGTACTGTCTGCACAGTGGAATTGGCTTTATACATCACAGCCTCTGCAAAAAAGGAGATCAAAGATCTGAACCTGTGGTCCTCCTCTGCATTTGTATTCTACATGGACCTGAGTAATCTCATACTATGGTAGAGCCACTCACGCTCCCACAGTTAAGAGTATGTCAGCCTTTCCATTAAAACACCCATTTGCTTAGAAATTTAACAGCTAGTTTTAAGTCCGGGCTTAAACTGGACACCTTCATACGGTAAAAAGAAAAAAAAAAAGATACCCTAAACGATGAAGTCCAATAGCGCTTGGCACTGCTGAGTTGAATTTATAGAAAGCTTAGTAGAAAACAACACCTGTATGTAAAATTGAGAGGTTAAAAGGGAAAAAACAAAAGAAACAAGCAAAAAAAAAAAAAAAAACAAACCACAACAAACCCAGCAAACCTTTCAAAAGGCCTTTGTGGATCCAGGTGAGTGTTTCTACCTGGATTTTACAGGGCCCTGTGGTTGTTAAGCAGGCAAGAGGGCTGTTCTTGAAGAAGAACAGCACTGGCTCAAAGCAGGAATTAGATCTCAGTTTAATGGTTCAGTTTCGCAGTGCATCAGAACTAATGCCTTTGGTACTCTTCCAGGTGGTTCTTTTGAGGGTTAAGTTGCAAGAACAATGAACCCCACACCTTGTATTTGTAACCCGGGAAGTTTTCCTTTCAATGAGCCAGAGAGAACCACTCACTTTTGAATAGTGCTGATTGTCTGACCCAGGTGCTGGAAACTTTTGGAGGATGCTGCTGCTAAGCCTTGCCAGGTTGTCCACCTGAAACAGCCATCCCCGTAATCCTGCTTCCCATCAGTGGGCAGCCAGCGGGAACAACGGTAGAACTCTTTTGTCTAAAAGCCTTTTCCCAGCCCTGCCTGGGTTAGATACCCATCTTCTCGCAAAGTACAAAGAACAAAATAGTTGCTTCATCTGTGGAAAGGATGTGAGTGCTTAGAACAACTTGCGGCATATTTCAGGTTAGAAGTTACGAGACTGGAATTACAAATACACGTGGATCCAGGAGTACAGTTGCATGTGCTATGTAGTGCCAATGTACAAGGAGCAGGTTCAAGATGCGGCTTCCTGTATTCCAAGTATTTTGGACTGGATGAAATAAATGGGTATTGTTTGCCATTTACATAAAAAGTCATAGGGGAGATTAATATTCTTCTGTCCCAATTACCTCTTTCTGCAATGAGTTCACTGAGGAAATTTGTAGCAGTTGTCTTTTGCCAGTGCTGTGAAGTAGCAGTGACCGTTTCAGTGACCGTGATCTGTCTCGGGTCTTTGAAAACTCATCCTCCTTGCAGATACACGGGCAAGTAATACGATGCCAGGAGAAATTAATGTGAAAATTGGAATACAGATAAAAAACACTGTGGGGTTTAGTCTGTGGATACAATCAAATCGTGGTAGTTTTAACAGTAAGTAAGAAACTGTGTCACAATTAAGCATTCTTTTCCTTTGAAGTCTGTTGTCATTGCCTTTAATAAAATCCTGTTGGAAATTATTTCTGATACTCTTTGAAAATGTATGATTTCCCATAGATTATGCAAGATTTAGCCTTCTTGATCCAACATGGCCTGAGCCGAATCTTTCTGCAGTCTGTGAAAAAATTCCTAGTGGAACAGGGCCTTCCATAACTGCTTTTTGCCTTGCATTACATACATACTTTAACTTTGGCCACTCCCTCAGGA
The DNA here is from genome assembly GCA_013400655.1 of Mystacornis crossleyi. Classification (NCBI taxonomy): domain Eukaryota; kingdom Metazoa; phylum Chordata; class Aves; order Passeriformes; family Timaliidae; genus Mystacornis; species Mystacornis crossleyi. The sequence continues at coordinate 26,475 of VYZQ01017088.1, forward strand.
GTTTTACATGTTCATGTGGTATTGAAGGCATTGCTATAGTGGAATTTTGCTGGTAGGGATGGCAGAACTCAGCCAGTTTAACTGCAAATGCTTTATTAACTTTTCAAGGAAGTACTTTTTAAACGACTGTTGTTTTCCTTAATTTAAGTTGCAAAGGGAACCTACATAGCCAGATCATCAAAGAGCCAAATGCGTTGTTAGAGAGACAGATGAATGTCGAAGTCACTGGAGACTTCCAAATTCAATAGTGAAATTACAAGCAGAGGTGCCCACTGTATTTCAAAGCCATCTCTGGGGAGTTTAACATGGCAGTTCCCTGTACTCAGAAACTTCGCCTGCTTCATCTTCCTGCCAGGGGAACATCTTGCCTTGTGTTCTACTTTGATGTGATATGGTTGTTTTGGGGAAGATTTTTTTTTTCCTCCAAGCTGGTCTAGAAATAAGATGTCACTGGTGATGTAGTCTGTTTGCATATCAGTGTTTATCTGTTACAACCTTAAGGACATAGTTTTATTATTGTTGTAGGAATTTAATTAGTGATTATGTACGCTCGATGCTGTCTACTGAAGTAGCAAGAAATACGTGCTAAAGGGGAGAAAATCAAGTATAAGTTTGGAATGCTTATGCACAGCATATTTCATTTAACCAACTGTGCTATCTTGTTAAACAAATAAATGTATATGTATGGAAATCTATGATCTGCTGGATTCGTGTTCTCACACGTGGGCTCGCTGCAGCCACATGTACTCGTGTTTCCAGCTGTATTCCCTGGCACAAGGCATATGCATGCCCACCCCAAGGAAAGGATGAAATCCTTGGGGGATGACTGAACTGCAGGTTCCATGAAATGGAGCATAGGGAACAGTTATAAAAAAGCCAACTGCCTCCTGCTAGCCTGTAATTCAGATTTCATTAGGTCTGAACATTTTGTTTAATAATCCTCCTGAGAAAGGAAGTTTCATGACTGAGTTTTATCTCTGCTAATGGAAGTAATAATTTAAACCCATGTTTAGTCATTTCTGCAGGTTCTGTGATGGCTTTTCTAGTTATGACAGTTTGCATCTCCCTGTCTCCTTACAAATGTGAAGCCGTGTGTCCTGCCAGGCACACGGTTACCTGGATCACTGGTTTTCCTTAGGTGTGATGGTATTTTTCTCCCTGAAATGGAGCATAGCTTCAACAGGAGGCATCATGTCAAGGTGCAGATTGGATTCACAAACTGGAAAGAGATTTTCCTGGGACTTGTGTGATGTTTCTGATGAAAGACCTAGACTTGTTAAATAGCCAAAGAGAGTGCCGTAACATTCCCTAAAGAAAAGTGCAGAGGAACTCCAGTGTTTGGAAATTCCATTAAATGGTGACTTAAAAAGAACTGTAACGTGCATATATAACTCTGAACTCAAATGATTTAGGGCCTCACTGTAGTAGTTTGTTTAGATTATAGTTGCTGTCAGTAATTTATAAATATATGCAATATATAGGGATGAAACTAAAGCTATCATTAAGTGGAGTAATGGCTTCACTATGTCAGTCATTTAATTGACCCTTGGAAAATGTACATGTCAGTGTGTAGTAAATCAAAATCTGGAGTGCAAGGCAACACAGTAATAATTTGGGGGATGAAAATTGGGAAAAGAATATGTAAAATTCATTTTCTGTTCATCTCCCTGCATTGTCCTCATTTGAGGCTTTACCAGAATGAATGGATTCCAGTGAAGGGTTTTGAAATAGTTTCTGGTAATCACGACTCTCCTCCGAGAGATCAGTTCAGTGCTTGTCAGATGAGTGTACATCCAGAGATCTCTGTTTAAAATTCATGTTCAGGACACCTGTAATTTTATGACTTATTAAAGACAATGGGATCTATAAAGTAAATCAAGAGTTTTGTTGTCCTAGTTTGTTACAGAGGCCTCGTCTTCTGACCATGTAGCAGCTGAATTGGCATTTATTACTTCTTTATCTTCTCTAATTCCACCAGAAACGTCAGGAAAAAAACCCATACACTTGTACATGTGCAATTGTTTATAGCATTAATGAAATCTGAGGAGTGAAAGTTACAGACAGGTCCTTAGATACTGGGAAATAAGCTTATTTTAATTTTATGTAATCAGTCTGGAATAATGATGATGACAAAGTAGTCGTCATGATGAACTATCATGAGATTTTTGGGATTCACATATTCTTCCCCTACTCTCTTTCATATATAGGCCTTTTAAAAAGACAATATATCTAGGCGAATACCATCAACCACACTTAGGAAGAAACTCCTTTAAAATGCCTCTTTAAAAAGTTGCAGAATTGTGGGCGGTCAGTTATAGTTATTTATTTTTTGACAACATGCTCATTTTATGTCAGTTTGTGCCTTGCACAGTTTGGATTTACCTACAGAGAGAAAGAAAACCATTTTCACGAACTGCACTGGGAGTACCCTAAAGCAGAATGCGAAGTATGTTTGAGATCAGTTCACAGAACATTAACTTAAAGTGTTTCAAGCTAGAAAGGGGGAGAAAAAAGACGCTTGACATATCATTAAAAAAAAAAAAAAGTGACTACTTAAAAAAAATCAGAAATCAAAGACTTTAATACTTTAAAAGGATGTCTCACTCGCGTCCCTGGTCAGAAACTGTTGTGTTCCGAGCTGAGGAATGAGGGGGGATATGTGGAACCTTAGCAGCCCGGTGAGCAGTGAGCCCTTCTGGCTGTGTCAGTGCTGAGCCATCGGCGGCACTGAGCAACCCCAGCTTGTGTGCTGAGGGCAGACACGTTCCTGGTGACTAAATACCAGTGACTCTCCGAAGAGTTTCGAGTGTTTCAATAGAAGCACTTAAAAATTCCTGCTTTCCTCCGTCCCTGAAAACAAAGTAAATGGAATGTGCTTGTGTTTGCGATTTCTCACTTTTTAAATTTGACTCAGCTGTCTTTGAAATTAAGTTTGTGAATTGAAACTGAAAAGTTGGTGTGGGTTGGGTTTGGGGCCAGTTGCTTCCTATTTGATATTTTGTATTTTGTGGCTGATCAAATGGTTAAGCATCAACCAGTCTGTCCAGGTAACTGAGTGGAACCCTCAGCACTGGAAAAGCCGTGGTTATATTTTAGGACAATTACACTAAACAAGAAATACGGTCAGAAAAAAAAAGATTCTTTCTTCTTTCAGTTATTCTAAACTTAGACAAACAGACAACAAAGAGAAGTTAAAACACTGAAGAAAGTTTATAAACAGGAAAAGAACTGCCTGAAATTTACTGGAAATTATGATAAAAATAGTTTACTTTTATTCATAGAATCATAGATTCCTTGTAGAATGGTGGGTTAAACCTGAAATCCATTGTATTATCCATTAGATTGAAGAAAAAGGTAAATGTGCTGGTAAATTTTTTTTATGCTAGGACAGTCTTTTTTGTGATTGTGTTGCCTTACACAGCTCACATTCAGTAGGAGTTTCCTGAAAACATGAATGGAATTTGGCTCCAATTCCATGTTTGAGTAGTGCTCCTTGGAATTGCTGGGTAGGGTACTTTTAAAATACAAACAAATCTTAATTAGCAAAGTATTATTACTATTTGGGGCTTCTTAGCATCATATACTGGGTCAATTGTGCCATAGCTGCTTCCTTTGGAGATTTTTTTATCTTGCTAACTTTAAGCAAGTTTCAGGTTTTGGTCATTGTTTAACGTCAATGGGAAAACATAAAAACCCAGAATATTTGCCTGTTAAGTTTGATGAAAACTTAATCTGGCTTCATAAAAAGGCCATTTGCTATGAGTGCCCTTAATGTCAGCGTTTGTACTTTTGTTGTACTGTGCTTAACAAGAAAAGAGTATTTAAAAAGTAATGTCTGAATCAAAAATTGTGCAACATCCCTCTGCAAAAAATGTGTAGAGTCTCAGTTCCTCACATGTAATTCATTTTGGCAGGTACAGTACTTGTAGGCTCTATTGTATTATAAATGCTAAAAACCTTGAAAGAAATCATTGGAAAAAAGGTTTAGAGTAAGTGATTTAGAAGGCAGTGGTAGTGTGGCTGCTGCAGGATTAACTAAATTCTGGAAACATGGTCACTTCAGAGTATTGGTTCTGTGTCTTGATTTAGTCATTACTGAAGCAGAAATCGCTTTGCTGATCTGCTGAACTGCAAGACAGTGGTTGATGCAGATATTAATCAACCAACAGAAATTACTTTCTGGAAAAAAAATTGGGATGCTCCAGTGATTAAAGGGTAACTTTGTCAGGACACCTCTTTAACTGCTGTGTATGTGGTTACATGTACATATGATACTTGTGTAAAACTGTGGCATTACAAATAGGTCTGTTGGAAACCTCCAAGGGGAAGTGGGGTGGAAATGATGAAATTTCAAGATACTCCTGGAAACAGCTTCAGTGTGTCACCATGGTAGTAAAATACCTGTTGATGAGCCTCACAAAAGTTAGATGTGCTCAGATATTTCTTAGTCTGATGGCTGAGGGAATTAACGTTTTTAACAGACTGTTTTGTGATCCACAAGACCGGTTTTAGGATGACATCCATCATTTTGCAAGCCACATTTATGGCAGATTTTCCTCCTTTCCTTTTCTTTTAATACTCTTTGACTGAGGTAGTTTTTACAACTTCAGCCATAACTGTTTTGGAGGGAGAAACGTCAAATCCGTTGTGGGCTGGCAACAGCCATTTTCTTTCTCAGCTTTTGAAGATCCTGCTCAGTTTTGTGCAGGACCCTGGAAATGGGAACCCTAGTTGGAGTTACATATTTCTGTCAAAATGAAGAGTTTCCTGCTGTCCTTGACATCAGTGTGATTTTAGGCTGAGTTCTACACGCTAATTTGCACTAAATCCTTTGCCATTTTACATTTCCTGAATGTAAACTCAGTATTCATTGAGTTTCCTACTGATTCGAAGTGCTGCCAGCACATACGATACTCTTGGTAGTAAACCAAAAGAAATACTTGAAGCGGATTCTCTCTTTTGAACACTACAAAAATGTTCTCTTAATATTCAGAAGTATCCTTGGAAATTTTCAAAGCTTGACCTAAGGCCCTAAGCAGTCTCATGTAACTTAGAAGCTTTAAGCAGGTTTGGCTAGACGGGCTCTCCAGAGGTCTTCCAGCATGAACTTCCCTGTGGTTCTATAAAAAGGCATTGACTTCTCTTTATAGGTCACAGCTTTTTGCTTTGTCTCAACTGAGATTTTCCGCTCAAATTCAGGAGCTTGCTCTGTCCTTGCTGTTCTGGTTGTTCAGGTGGTGAAGAGGAGAGGAGCAGGACAGGAAGAGGAGCCTGCTGTTGAGCAGAAGAGAGCTGGTATTTATGTGTTGGGTTTGGATCTCAGTGTTGGTTCCTATTCCTGTCTCCGAGCGTGCTGTGGGGTGCAGTTTTGGAGGCCTCCTTCAGCTGAGGTTAGAGAGACAAGGCTGCCGCTTCCACAAGTCATCTCTTCACTTTGTACAGGGCCCTTCTGAATACAGGTTGAAGTTCTACTTTTGATCTATGAAATACTTTTTCATTTCCTCTCTTTTTCCGAGGAAATCCTGCTGTTCGTTTTTGTTCTTCTTTAAAGGCCAACTGGAAAGCAGAAGCCTCAGCTTTATTAACAGAGCTGAGGGCAAGAGAACCTGAGACTGATTCTTTTCCCTTAGTCGTACAAAACCTGAGTTAGTTGACATTCAGAGCTGTAAGACAAACTTGTTAATTCAGTTTTTCCTGAGGGTTTTCTGGGGTGGACACATTAGCTGGAGTGTAATTTTGTTTGTATTTGTGAAGAGTGTTCTGCTGATGCTTCATGTTTATGGCTTATTGCTCTTGACTACAAGAGTGACTGGAGGTTGATTGACAGATTCCCTACAAAAAATGTAAGAAATGCAGTTTCTAGAGAGGGATTTAACACAGTGTATGACTGTGAGGATACAAGAATAAAATCAGTTTGAGAATAGACAATATTTTTATGGGCACAAATTAATTTCATTGAGTATAATAAAAGATCCCTACAAATGAAACCAAGGATCTTAAAAATTCTCTAAAAAGGATGTTTATGGTTACAGAAGTTCTAATGTATTAATTGCTTCATCATGGAATTATTTGTCAAAGCAGGCAGTCAAACAAAAATTGTTCACTGGAAAGCATTGAAGGTCCCTGAATGTGAACAAATATTTCATGATTTTTATTGTTGTTAAAGCTAGATTAAAGTATTTCTTAATTTCTGGTAGTTTCACTTACTTCCCATGCTGTCTGTCTAACATGATGTCATTGGTATTTTTTTTAATACATCTAAAAGGATCATAATACTGCATATGCTAAATTTAGCTGAAATTTAGATTAAAAATTACTTCCGCGGGTTTGTGTTGGTTTATTTGGGCCAATTTTAACTGAAAGCTCAGCAGAATACTGCAAGTACTCATTCAGTATTTTCCATCCTTGACTCTTGCTGTACCATTTTTTTTCTGCTGTCTGAAAAAGAACATTTTCCTTCAAAAAATACTTAGGTGTTACTAAATATTTCAATAAATATCTGCTGCATGCAGTTTGTTGGACATTAAACATAGTTGTTCCACAGTTATGGACTGTTTCCTTCAGATTCCATTGATGAAAGCTTCTTATCCTAATTATTTGTTTATCTTAATGAATGCGTGGTAAAGGCTATAGTGCATTTGTACCATTAGACACTCTCAGTCTGATATTTTCAGAACCCTGCAGATGTGGATTTTAAATAAATGAAAAGAGCAGATGGTATACAGGGAAATCTTTGGTAGGCCAAGAAGCTAAATCAAAGTTTCCCTGAGTTCCTGGAGTTACCTTATGTAGGGACTGCTTTTCTACCACTAGGAAATTTAATAATGAAGGGTTGATCTACAGTATGTTGTAGAATCTCCTAAATATACAGAATATTCTTTAGGAAAAGCCTGTGCCATAGGAAGAAATCTGCAGCATGCACTCAGCTTTTTAGCATGTATTTTAACGTGGGGCTTGGGCTTGCTTTGAGACAATCAACCCTGGTGGTGCTGAATGTAAAAAATGTCAATATAATTAGTCATCTCCAGCAGAAGATCATTTTTGCCGTTTTTTTCCCCGTGTGGAGGAGGGGATGAACTGGTTTTCAGTTACTCTTTATCATTTCGGTTTCTATTTTTGCTGCCGACTGGGAACATTTACCAATTACTTTTTTTTTTTTTTTCCATCTTGTATTTAGAGATGGGCTATCTTATGAGATAAAGATCTGTAACTGAAATGCCCTGGTGAACCAGAGTGAACTGTTGGTAATTCAGCAAAAGCTGCTCATTGTCTGATGGTCAGGAACAGGACACAGAACTGTCCATGGTCAGCTTTGGATATAAAGTGAGCTACTTACACCACTCTAGTCTTAATCCACACTCTCTTAATTAAGACATTGCAAGTGTTCATTGTAGAAACTTTATATTAAACGTTCTGGGCAAGGCATAAGTACATGAACTGTTTCTGTTTCCTTCTGCATTGGTGCAACTGCAACAGAAGTTATGCAAATAAAAGATGGTACCCAGAAAGTCAAAACACAGATAGTTGTTCTGATCCTTCCCTGATTTGAATTACCCTAAAAAAAATCTCAAAGATCCATCATTTCAAGCATATCTTGGCAAGAGAGTGTAATTTAAATGTATAGTTACCATCATGGATAGTATGTACGGGCTCTATAACCACAGGGAAATCAGAGACTTTCAATTTCCCTTGGAATGTGTTCATTATTAGAAAGTGTTACCAGAGTATTGTTTGTTGTAGGAGAAAAAAGTCCTGTTCAAGTTTTTAATGAATCTCTTGAGAGATTCATCAGATTTACAGGTTAAAAAAGCTGTAAACATTCTACTGGGAACAGTCATTAAAGGAGAGATGAATGTGAGTTATCTGCACACTTCTCCTGAAACAGAAACCCTGAAGATGATTTACAAACCGAAAAGCTGTTTCTCTTTAAATGATCTGTGTTGCTGCATTGTGCAATNCAGATGCAATGAAGGGAACAGTTCTGAATATACTGCTAAAAGATAGGATGCATATAAATATTTCTAAATTAATTTGTCAAAAATTTTACCCTTGAAAGCTTTTAATTGGTCACCTAAGATTCCGCTGAAGATGTTTCTTCCGGAGACTCCAGGCCTACCATGGAAGAGGCAGTTTGTTTGTAGTTGGGGTGAATTCTGGCATTAGTTGTTTGGTTGGTGTAGCTCCCCAGCGAAGCACAAACGCGCTGAAAACTTGGAAAACACCGAAACGTGAGCTGTGTCCCCGGCGCATCTGTTGAACACAACAGCAGTGGTTTCACAGCCACTCAGCATTCCAAGAGGTCACCCCCTTTGCAAATAATATGCATAACAAACTGCTGTATTCCCAGCGCCTCATCATTATGAGCAGGGTGTATTTCAGCTGACACTGCCATTCACAACATGATGTTACCGGTTTAGTACACGGCGCGAATCTGATCTTATTGTCGTACTGGAAATAGTCAGGGCTCCAAAATGAAATCACTGTCCAACTAACAGGATTGATGCTTCTGCTGCATTTTCTTAATATTTTGTATAGACTGTCTGCTGCTGAGTAGTTTTTTCAAAGTATGTGTGTGTGCATTTTATTTATTCCTTTTTTTCTATTAAAAGCATGTGTGTGTATATGTATATGCATGGACATGCTGTGGCCATAAAAGTCATAACTTATGGCCTTGGTCTAAGCTAGACATTGAGCTTTCAGGCTTTGGGCAAGCTTCTTCATGAGGCAGTCCTAATAAAAATCCATCTCTGACCTGGAATATGTGCAGAATCCTCTTAAGCTCACCTCAGCCATGGCATTTGTAGCAGTGTGGCTGACGATACAGGTAAATCAAGACACGAATAAGGACTTCAGGTCTGCTCTTGCTTAAGACTGAAATATCACAAAATGTAAAGGAATGCACTCATTCATGCAGAGTCATTTTTGTGATGCAGCCGGTTGGTGGGAGGTTAATGAAAAAAACCTCGTGATGTGTTTTGTACTGACACTGTGTTTGGGTATATCTTCCATACTAGCGGTGCAATGTGAGATCTTATGTTCTTTACATTTTCTTTTACAAGAATTTACTTTTGGACTGTCATTTCTCTACGTGACTGGAAAGCATGTCTCTAATTTTCATTTTCCACTGCTGCCTTTCTGCTCCCGCTTGTCTCCCACTGACTCCTACTTTTCCACAGACACGGGCCATAAAAGGAACATTTCTTGCTAGGAAAGCTCTAGGTGCCAAAAGATGATTTGCACTCCTAGGACTATTTGCTTCACAAAGGCTTACAAGATTTTAGGAAAGATGCCAGCTAGAGCACAGACAGTTTGGCTCTCCAAGCCCAGCATTAAGGTTAACAAGTTGTAAATAGCTGCATGTTGCCATTATCTCAAAACCCCGCTGCTTTCAGGGCATGATGAGGGTCCTAATAAGAATGTTGTTCATTGCTTGTTGCATTTTTTTCCTTCTCTTGCCCAGCACTTACTGAAGAATAAGGTTTAAAAGTTGGATGGCTTGTGATGGGGTCTTGATGTGATTCTTTCATCTCACGGACCAGTGTGTTACTGGTGGAAGTCTAACAAATGGATCACTGAGATGAAGGGAAAAAACTGAACCCAAACCTGCCACTGTTTTGTTTTTTTGTTTTTTTTTTGGTTTTTTTTTTAGAGANGCATTTGAAAAGATTGGCATCTAACTTGGGCTCTCAGGCCCTAGCAGAAAGGCCAACAAAATTACAAAAAATTAATTTATTCACTTCAGTCTGAATCATACCTCAATATTCTAAATGAAGTTAAAAGGAAGAGTGAAATTGTTGCATGTAGACATAAAATAATGACTGTACTAACAAGAGTACTACACCAGTAGTACTGGTGATAGTACCACTGAACGGGTGACCCAAAATTCTCACGACAGTTTCTTTCCAGGAGTTTTTGATCTATCAGAGTAACAAAGAGAGAACAAACCGGGCGAAACTCAGGGCATTAACTTTCTGTGTCAGGAGCTGATGATCATTCATTCATTCATTCATTCATTCATTNNNGCCTTTTTCCCATGAGTTTTCCCTGTTTGTTTTGGAGGTGGGAGGAATGGAGGAGAATACACTGTATTACCTGGGAGCACTGTGTTGAGTCTGTCTGAGCTGTGTCTACCCTAAGCCGTGTAAATTTACAGCGGTGCTGAAAAAACCTCCTGTGTAGGAAAGAATCAGAGCAGAGTCTTGGAGGAGAATGTCATAGATGTGATGACTTGGCTGTAGGAGCACATGGCTGGAGCAGCACAGCACTGAGATGAATATGCTGCAATATCGAGGCAAAGTGCCAGGGTGAAGGGAGTGTGTTCAAAGAAAGTGGTGTTGGAGCTTCACAATAAAGAGAAGCTTTGAGGCAAGACACTGAAGTACTGAGGAAAATATCCAAAAGCCTGAGCCTTTTTGCCAAGTTATCGGGGAGCACAAACCAAGATGAAACATTAAATTCTCATGGAGAAGCACCCAAGTGCTGAAGAAAAATGCTAAAATGTGCAGATAAAATTGATGGTTCCTAATGCCGAGTGCTTAAGAGGCAAAAGCAGAAGTGCAGAGTTAAATAATGTTGAACAGAGGATGCATGGAAGCTGTCAAATTATGTCTTTTCTTTGCAACTAAGTTTTTGGAGAAGCTGATGTTATGATTCAGTCTGGCTTTGATTCATGGCCATAGTGGCATCAAAGGATTTATTGGTGCTCTGGTACAAATGGGACACTTTAACCAAAGCATAGGACAGGAGTACAGGATTAGAATACAGAACTACTGGGTTTTTACTATAGAGAAAAGTTACATGAGGGTTGCAGAAATGTTTTGCTCTGTATAAGACTCAAGGGGGGAAATTATTTTGGTAAGAATTTCCCTTAGGAGGCTTAAATTCTACAAAACCCTACCCAGTGATACCAACATACCTTAAGATCAAAGGCTGACATGTTTGCAGTTTTATCGTGTATGAATCTTCCTGTTAAAGATCTTCATGAAAGGTTATTCTAACCCACCCCATTTAATTTCATTTCTGTAAAGGCAGTGCAATTCAAGAAAAGGGACTGGTTTTTAATAGGGCAGAAATGTACAGTTCAATATTCAGCTCATGAATATTCATGTATATTTGTCAGTGTGTCTTCATTTCAGAAGCAGTAAAGGGACTATAAGACAGACGGTGTCCTGTGACTGGTGTGGAAATGTGCTGAAGGGAAATGAGACCCAGGTTTCAGCAGAGTGGGAGACACAGCCCTTCCAGCTTATTTCCAGGCAAAATGTGACAAAACTGTGGAAAGGGGGAGACAGGTTTAACATTCACAGAGGCTCCACTCAACCCTAAGCAAACTTGTCCCACTCCAATAATGGCTGAGGAACCAGAGTGATGACAATTTGTGAAATTGTATCTCTGTAAAATAAGGCACGTTTGGCATGGTTCAGTGCGTCTTGTACAGGAACGCTGCATGTCCCACACACGTGGTGCTGTCCGTGGAGTTGGTTAGAGGCCATTTCACTCTGGGCTTTTACTTTCATCAGAAATTGCTCTGTCTGCAGTTGTGTAAACTATTGCTGTACACGGGCACCGCCTCGGACTGCCAGCAATGCTTTTTTCATTGTTGCAGAGCTTTGCTACAGAGATAAGGCTTTGAGTTTGATATTAAGAGACAGTTTATTCTTTTATTTTTCTTTAGTTTAAGGGTTTCATGGTTCTGATTAGTGTGCCAATTATGAGGATGACAGAAATACTGCCTCACCTGACACCAGCAGAGTTGTTTCACTTTCCTTCACCTGTTTATTCAGATAGCAAATGACACACACTTCAGAGAACATGGTATCTCGTGTTCTGTGCACATTCTGACAGGTTGATTGCCACAGAGCATTGAGCCAATATGAAATATGGAAAATACATTTTGATTGCCATCTCCCGTAATGTCCTTTTCATGGAATAAGAGGAGAGCTGCCTGGTGCAAGGTTTTCAGCTGTTCTGAGGCT
>VYZQ01017090.1:0-22515 GCA_013400655.1 Mystacornis crossleyi
TAAAAAAAGAAACAATTTGCAGATGCAATCACTTTAACTCAACAGATCTTCTTCCCACAGGCAATTAATGTATTCTTAATACAAGAAGCTTTGATATTTGAGTAGTGTTTTCAGATGTTCCTGTCAAAGCAATACGTATGTAGTTATAGGCAAAAGCCATCAGTGTGCTTATGTAACTATAAGCAAAAATACAGGTGTTAAATGTAAGAGGAGTTTCTGGAGGTTAGGGGCAGTCATATTTTACATTCATGGCCCTGATGTTTCCTGCACTGCCAGAGAGCTGAAGTACTGAGGAACTGTACTTGTGCTTGTGTCATTACAGAAGAACCCTACGGTATCACTGTGAGAAGGTGAAGACAAACTTACTAATTGTTGCTGCCTAGTTCAAGATTTAGTTCTGAAAGTACTGCATTTGTTTATTTTGCTGTCCAGGTAACGTGCTTGCAGGACTTCTTTGGAGATGACGACGTCTTCATCGCGTGTGGGCCAGAGAAGTACCGGTATGCTCAGGATGACTTCGTGTTGGATCACAGTGGTAAGACTGCACATCCTGAACCCACTGAAATCGGAAATTCTCCATCCCATTCCCCTGTTCAACCCTCAAGAATTGTGTGATTCAGGAAAATAGACATGGAAGACATTTTCCTAGAGATAGGAAAGTTAAGAAAGTTTTTTCGAACCACCGTCTGGATTCTGTAAGCCTGTTAAAATGCACCAACAAACCTTATCCTATTACCTGCAAAACAGACACTGTCTCTAAAGTTACAAGGAAAGTAGAATTGAATTATGAAAGGTTCAGTCATGGAGCTAATGAATCTAAAATCTGTTAAAGACGTTCACTTTTGGCATCTGTTACTGTAAGATAATTTCCATATGGCTTTTTTCATGTGATTTTTGAAAAATCTCTTATGTGGCCACGCTCATTTCCAGTCTTGAATTGTCCTGCCAGACAATCCACACACTCCAGTCTTGTCTGCTAGAGACCAAGTGTTGGCCTTGTATATATTTTGAGGTTATAGAGGATGCTGGGTAGGGAAGGAGGTGGGACAAACTGGGACTTTGTGCTCCTGCTGTCTGCCTTGGTCAGATCATGAATTGAACTGGTTTATGAAAGTTGTTTTTCTTTAAAGAGAAACTGTGTAATGTAAGTTCAAGGTAAAAGCAATCCTCTACCAGGGAGTTTTGGAATTGTCTTGGAATATCAAATGATAAATATGTTGGGGTTTTTTCCTCCATGTTGATGGAATCATAGAATGGTTTGGGTTTGAAGGGACCATCTAGTCCAATCCCTTGGCAATGAGCAGGGACATCTTCAAAAATATAGTTAGATTGCTCAGAGCTCCATTGAACCTGACCTTGAATGTTTCCTGGGGTGAGACATCTACCACCTCTCTGGGCACCGTAATCTAGTGTTTCACCATTTGCTTCCTTATATTTAGTCTGAATCTGCACTTTTCTTTTAGTTTAAAACCATTCCTCTTTTTCTATCACTTCAGGTCCTACTAGATGTGATTTTTTTCTGTCTTTATTGTTTGAGCTGAGAAACACCCTGTTTTTTTCTTTTATGAAAAAAATTAATCGCTGGTAAAGAAAACTTGCCCTGGCAAGAATAATTAGATTATTCCAGAGGAGCTTCAGGTTGTGAATGAAGGATTTTTTTTTAATTAAAGCAAAAGCACCTGCTGTTCTTGTAATTTTTCCACATGCCATAATTTCATTACAAAGTGCCCAGTTGCAGCAGGAAGTACAGAAGTAATACCCACTGGCCTATACATTTGGATGGATGGAGGATTCAGGTGGCTCCCATTCTGCTGTTCTTGCCAGGGTGCTGCTTTTCCAGAACTGCTTGATTATGTTGAGTCAGTTAGTGAGGGGATGGCAAAAAGGGTGTTTTTTAACATAGTTAACTGCTAAAAAATTACTTTGTTCTTATGAAGGAATGGAAGAGCATGGTTGTATTTACTCACAATGAAAATCCCAGTCTGGGCATAATCCTAATTTCCCTAGCAGGTTTTAAGGCTGTACATTTCCCATTACACAAGGCACAGACCAGTTGAGCTCATTTCCTTGCCTTTATCTCTTTCTTCCCTTTATCTCTTCAGCTTTGGTGGTCCCTGCTTCCTCCAATAACTCTGGGGGTCTTAATGGAGAAAAGGAGGTTGTGTACATGACTGGCAGGGCATGCAGCTCAGCTTGCTTTTTCTATGATGACATGACATCCTAATGATGACATTGGCATCAGGGACAAAATAAGGGGAGAAATTTATGATTCCATTCGGAGCGATTTGCTTACGATGCTAACCGTAGGAATTAAAATGTGTCCAAAATGTCAATGCATGTGTGCTCATTAATTCCTTTCCCATTGAGGTTGTTAATCAGTGATATACGGCTGATGGTAAATGACAGTAATCTATTGTTTCAGCCTTCTGGAAACCATAAACATTTTTCACCTGTTAAAAAATTGGTCACATCATCCATTTCTTGAAAAAGAAGGGAAATAGTGCTGGCTGTGCAGCTGCCCTGTATGGAAGTGCCATCACAGCAAGAACCTTGGCATCAGCAAACAAACTTGAATTATAGTAATAATCCAGCCTCAAGACATGAAGAAATATCATCTTCAGAATGTCACATACAGTATTGAGTAGCTCAAAGAGGTTTTTATGGTGCGCAGGTTAGAGTTGTGAGATGCTCTTACAAATCTGTTTGACTCAACTGGGCAAAGATGTTTGGAAACTTCTGGTCGTTTTCTGGATAACAAACAGCCACAGTGGTGGTGTGTGGAGGTGATGTCATGATGATTTTTTGCCTCTTTTAGACCCCCCTTTTATACTCCCTTTATATACCCTTTTTTACAGCTTTTTTGTATTCTTAGTGCTTTTAGCCCACATACTTGTAATTCCCTAAGTCTGATAACTTAGCAGAGACCCAGTATTCCATTAAACCAGGAAACCAAACATCCTGGAGGCCTCCAGCTGGAGGTCAAAAAACCCTATACTATCCTGGAAAGCCAAGGTCCTTTTTAGCACACACCCTTTAAAGTAAGATAGGCCCATCCAAGGGAGAATTCTTCAGGAAGGGGGGTTCATTCGAGCCTCTCATTGGGGAACCTTTGATAGATTTGCAAGGCCTATAAATTGTGTACACTATCTATCGTGGGTGTGCATTCCGGCGCCCTCCACCTGGACGAAGTGGTGCACCTAAAGATCCTTAAAGAAATACCGAGGTAAAAGCCCTTTTTTCCCCCCTTAACCATGTTTGGCTCTTAATTTTAAGACCAGAGAAAGGCAACAGAGGGAGCCTGTGCATTGAGCTGTTGTCAAAACCCTTGACAGAGCGTTTGTTGCTTTGTAGAATGTCGCGTTATGAAGTCTTACTCCCGCTCCTCTGCCATGAGGCACACTGCATCCAAAAGTCCAGGACCTTCACGTCGGAGCAAATCCCCTGCCTCAGGTACTACTGCTAGGAAAGAGCTAAATCCGTCCAACACAAAAAAATTAATTTTTTTTTTTTAATGTGTGAAAAAAACCTGTTGGTTCTGTCTGTAATACAAGTGTTTCCAGAAGGGAAAAAACACCCTTTTTTCATTTTGTCTCAGAGATCTAATACTAATCAAAAATAAACTTGCATTTTTAATTTTTTTTAATCCTAGGAAGAAATATGGTTTCTGTTTTTTAATTACAGGTACAAATAGTTTCAGTTTATGAACATTGAAGTAATTTGTGCTGATTGTGCACTTGGGATATGTTTTCAGCATGGCCCTTGATTTTCCTGAAGACTATTGACTACAGGGTGGTTAAATGTGGTTAAATTCCAGTTCATTGAACTAGAGTATACCCTTAAATTTTGAATTTGAAAGGTTTCTCTTATGTAAGCCAAATATTGTCAGAAATACAGGACTTTGCTGATTGAAGTAATTTTAAGAGATGTACTGTAATGTTATTGCCCATTAACAAAGAACTTTTCTTCTTGTTCTTGCAATTTCAAAGAACGGTGTTCACACTGTGATTTTGCCACCAGTTTCACTGAACACCATATGTTCCAACCATTGGAAATAAAGGGAGAAACTTGGGGGTTTTGCAATTTTTTTACTTCTGCATTTAATTCCTAAATACTTCTTTTTCCCCTGAAATCAAACTATTGAATATGTAAACATATGATGCTCTTTTATGAACGTAACTATAAACGTAAGCTTCTGTGTGTATTCAAAACTGTGACATGTTCCATATTCTCATTTTCACATTTGTTTTGCTTAATCGATGCTGGTTAAAGTCATTTTATCTTTGGGTTCTTTCAAAGCGGAATATTAATAATCTGTTTATAAAGGTTGAATATTTAACTGAAAAGCTTCAAAGAAGGATTGCAGAAAAATGTATCATGAAGGGCAAGTTTTGCAACTGATCTACATTTCATGCAATTCTGTTCTGCCATTTCCATACTTACTTCTCCTTAGACCCCCTTTGGTTTGGTTAATTTGAAAAATGTATGCAAAGTGTCTGGTGTTTATCCCTCTATTTACTTGCCTTTTTTTTTTTTCCCATGTGGTCTTTACTTATCTTTTATTTACCCTTCTTCCTTCCATGCATGTTCAGAGCTGTTTAATAACTTCTTTCCTTAATGTCTCTTTCCTTTGTGTCAAATATATGAGTACAGTAAAGAGGGGTGGCCACTCCAGTGCTCATTCTTCAGCAAAATCCCCAGGTGAGCCATTACTATCATGGCTGTATGTCACTGCTGTGTCTCCTCCCTCTCCATTTACCTGTATTTTTGGTGCTGTATTTGTGAATCTTTTCAAGCTTGAAACACATTTTGCAGCTGATGAGACAGAGACATAATGGGTGTTGTTTTTTTGGGTTTTTTTGTTGAAGTAGACCAGTTCAGTGAAATAATGCTTTTTAGTTGTTGGGTATCAGCTAATGGTGCCAGTGTTAATTTTTCACAGGTATAATTTGACTACAAGTAGAGGAGCATTCTGAGGAACAATACACTTGTATGTTTATTCTAAAGCATATTGTAATAGAAAATTTCAACCAGCAAAAAGAATTTTTGTGAGAATTACTGAAAAAAAGCAGTGCAAAACCACACAATTTCTTAATTTTCTTTATTTCCTTCTATTATTTCAGCCTAAGTTCTAAAAAAACCGTGGAGTCTCTTTGAACCTTCAGTTCAAAGTCAGAGTACCCATGAAACAATAACATACAAATTGATTAGCAAATAAATTGAGTCTTGGGACCATACTAGAAGGTAACAATTTAGAAGCTATTCATAGATTCTTCAGTTTTAAACATTCCAATGCACCAAACATGTAGCCTAACGTGTACTGCTTTAGAATGACAGAAAAGATTGGGGTTTCTTTCTGTATATTCAGACTGGCATGCACGTGGAAAGAAACCTCAAAAGAATTTATGCTTAGAAAATAGATTAAAAAGGAAAGTTTGGCATACGCAGGGAATAATCAGCAAATCAATCGCAGCAGACGGGTTTGTGCCAATGCAGATTGCTGGTTTTTTGAGTAGGGGGGAAAAAAAAAGTGCTGCTGTCTGAAATAGCAGTGTCATGGTTCAACCTCAGCCAGCAATTAAGCACCACCAGGCACTTTCTGATTTCTCTGCTGCAGCAGGATGAAGGAAGTGAATTGGAAGGATGAAAGTGAGAAAATTCCTGGGTTGAGATACGAGTGGTTTAATAACTGAAGCAATAATAGTAATAGCAACAATGATGCTGCAGTGAAAATAACGGAGAGAGAAATAAGACCTGAGAAAGACAGGTGATGTGAATGACCAGCTGACTGATGCCATCTTGTCCCCGAGCAGTGTCCCCTCTGCCAACGTTCCCTCTCGTTCCATTGCTGAGCCTGACACTGTATGGGCTGCAATATTCCTTGGCTCAGCTGTGGTCAGCTGTCCCGGCTGTGTCCCCTCCCGGCTCCCTGTGCCCCCAGGCCCCTCGCTGCTGGGCCTCGGGAGAGGCAGAAAAGGCCCTGATGCTGTGCAGGCCCTGCTCAGCAATAGCAGCAGCAGCCCTGTGTTAGCAGCACTTCCCAGCACAAATCCAAGATGTAGCCCTGTGCTAACTGCTGTGAAGAGAATTAATTCCACCCCAGCCAGAACCAGCACAAGTAGTTGGCTGACTCCTTGTAGATGCAAAATTTTTACATCTAGTCAGGGCCCGTTCCAGCTTTCGCTGTTGTTGCCGTTGCTTAGCAGCTCACGTGCAGTGGATCTCCGAAGGCACTGGCGAAGAGGAATCTGCAGACAGCTCTTTTCGGAGGGATCCTCAGCAGAATGAACCGTGTGTTCTAGAATCATAGGACAGAATTTGGAAGGGACCTCTGTGTGTTGTTCAGTCACACCCCTGACTCAGAACGCCACCCTTTGCCACCAAGAATAGCTAAGATATTAGCAAAGAGCTCCAGTGCTGTCAGTGTAGGCTGAGCTCTTCTTCCTTAGACATTTTTTGGAGGGAAGAGCATTATGTTCACCAGCCAGTTTCACTGGGACAATTTAGTGGCTCTGTCAATGCTTAAAGAGGATGATAGTGACTTAGGTAAGGATGCCTTACAGCGGTCCTGTTCAGGAAGCAGTGACTTTTCTGTGAGCTGTGTAAAAGAATCTTTGAACAAACAATTTTTTTTTTTCCTCCTGTGGTAATAGTTTTTCATTTGGAAGCAAACTCTTCTACTGAAGTATCTCAATTTTGGTCATGCGAGAAGCAGAAAAGAGTAAGATAGCAGTCACTAGCCCTTGCCCTTGTTATACTTGCTAATTCTTTATAAAACAAGGATGCATCGATACACCAGGTTATCCAAAACAAATTGCTGAAGTCTATAGGGGGGTAGTATACTCTTACATAGCCCCAGTTTCCCAAGAAAATCCCCTTTTAAATCACCTATTGTTCTTACAGGGAAACATTGTTAAAATCAAGATGAAAATATCCTAAATATACTGAGTTCTTTTAAAAGAAAAAGCTAATGTCTTGGTCCTGTAACAGAACTGGGATTGTAAATCCAAGTTGCCAGAGTTCAAGATAGACTTACTGCATAGCTTAACACTAATTAGTTATATCTTAACATCATACACCAGAGAAAGAGATTTTTGCGAAAAACAGGGATTTGTGGAAGTTACACACAACAGGAAGTTGTGGCAGTGCAGTCAGCCTAGGATAATGACAGGTGGGCTGCCCAGGTTGTAAAAATAGTCCTTGTAAGGCATCTTCCACACTCAGATAACGTTAGTGTGCTGGATCAATGGGCACTTGTAAAATATATCAAATAGTTTAAGAAGTGATGCATAACCCTTGGCAGACCTGAATATGTAATGGAATTGTGCAGGTGTACCTGTTATTTAATTTGAAGCTAAGCTTTTGTTTATCAGGGTTGTTTTTTAGTTCTGAAAAAATAATCCATCACCATGAATGCTGCAGCATTTTCAGCTCTTGAATTTCTGCCTAGTATTTTTCTCTTCCACAAAAAATGAGGTTCAGCTGGAAAGAAATGATGTCTCATCATAAAACATTGCATAATACTTATGTCTGATGGACAGTGTGCTGTTCTCTCTGCATAATGAAATTCATCAGTTTGTTCTTTTCAGAAAAGTAACGGGACTGACCTAAGTTATATTTAATACACCGGAGAGATAACAGATGTTGTATGAGGCCTGTATAAAAATCTGGGCTTAAAATGAATGAACTCTAAGTCAAGAGGGAGGGTATTGGATGATTTCACAGACTCTTGTACTTATTGGAAGCTCAGAAATAACCTACTAGCTTTTCTCTGGGTGAGGTTTTTTCCCCTAAATCAATAATTTTTGAACTACTGCTACAGTTCTCTGTCATGCAAACAGTTAATTCCTCTTGTTTGTTTGTGTTTCTTAGGGGGAAAAACAAACAAACTTGTGTTCTGTGAAACATTCTACCTAGAAAGTAAGGCATTGATCCAAACTGAAGAGGAGGAGGGTCAAATATCCTCAGAAACATTTTCTTTCTATAAATTTTATTATGTGATATCACAATTTATTATGCAACTTTTAAAGGCTGTGGCTTTTTTTTTTTCTTTGTTTGTTTCTGTGCCCAAAACTCTTGCCCTGACAAAGGACAGAATGGGCCTTTTTAATCTCTGGAATGACAGTGCAATATTTGTGTCTTCTTGATCCCACATCCAGCCACATGAATTTTCAGGGTGCAATTTTGTGACATGTAAATGTATAATTTATTGCTAAATGTTGAGGAGTCTGTTTTGGTCTTTCTTAGCAGACTTCAGTGATAACTTTTGATTTTTATTCATCTTTTTTTCCCATTTGTTCGCTTTTGTTGCTTTGGCCAGTTAATGGAACCCCAAGCAGTCAGTTATCCACCCCAAAATCTACAAAGTCCTCCAGTTCTTCACCAACCAGTCCAGGCAGCTTTCGTGGACTTAAGGTAAGTACAGGAACCATAACTCCCCTAAATTCCATTATTCATTGACTGTGTGATGCTGCTGCGGAAGGAAAAATAAAAATAAAAAGCTGTAATTTTGGAGGATAGCGTTGCTAGTGTGATTTTTGCTCATACGAAGTGGAGAATAGATCTGAAATAAGATTTTTTGTATTTTGTCTGGGTTGAATGCTCAGCTTAGGAAAGGTAGGGTTTGGTGCTGGGTTGAATATGCCACTTTGTCCTCCAAATTTTCCATTGTTTTGTGGACTGCAGAAATCCTCCAAGCAATTTATATTCCTTCAGCCTATATTAATGTAGCATTGTCTTTTCAATACCTTATACTCTTACAGCATTGCCCAAGTTTCATCTAAAGCAGGCTTATTTCTCCCTGGCACACAATTTCAGCCCTCAATCCAGTCTCCTGCCTGAAAGCGTTTGAGGGCTTCCTTTGGGAGCAGCCTGATGTCTGGCAGATTTTAATCTGTTGCACCAAGAGATTTCTCTTCCTCTCCCACTTCAGAACTGGCTGCAGTTTTGCAGTTCCTGGAGGCTGCTCTGTGCCTTTTGCTCAGTGAAATAAAAGGAACAGTCTGGAGCACAGCGGAACATCTCATTGCTGCATTTGTGCAGCTGTCCTTTCAAGGAGAATTTTCTTATGGAATCATCAATTGCAGCCTTTCTGGAAGCAGACTGGATGGTTTGCGCTGATTGTTCTGATCAAGTAATAGCTCCTATTGGTGAACACAGCACTTGTGAAGAGGCTGCATAATTCTGTGGAAAACTGTTTTCTCCGCTCAGAGACTGGCTAAAGGACGTGATTTGAATAGTGCTCAGATTTGGGTTTTGACATGCTAATTGTTATCAAGTCTTGTTTTGCGAGGAGCATGGCACTGGTTTCTGCCAGACTGCTGTGATAATTCTGACAAAGGATTTGGATTCATTTAATGTATTTGTTTAATTTCTTTGTTTAGTTGTTCAATATTTTTATTAATTTTGAATTATATATGTAGCTGTCTGGTTAAATAATTTTCAAGAGCTGTAATAGTTCTGACATGGAAAATTAGAACTCTGTGTCTTAAAATCTGTCTGGACTGCTCCTCTGTGGAGCTTACAGTAGAGGACACCAGAATCAATGGGCTTGAGTCTCTCAGCTGGTCTGCACTATATTTAACAAATGCTCTTTTGTCTTTCTTTAATGAAATTACAAGTTTAGAAACGAGATCATTTGCCTTGATTTTTTCCACCGCTGCCCTCTCTGCTTTTAGCTGATTAAAGCTCCATTAAGGCAGAGATAATTCTGATAGCAACAAGCAATTCTCACCAAAGTGGACACGTCCCCTTTCCCATTCACTTTCACTCGAGTAGGCTGCTGTTCTTTTTACATTTGGAATTTAATTGGTGCTGGATACTAATGGGTTTTCCTGTCAAATAATTCACCCCCATATGACCAAAGAAAACAGCAGAGCCAAATTAAGCATCTCAGACCTGGTGTGCTGCTGAGGTGTAGTGAGTACCTCTTGTTCTATTCCATCAGGATGCATCTGTTTAGCAGGAGTGTCCCAGCTGTGCTCCTGAGACTAAAGATAGGGAAAGTTATCTGGTGAATCCAAGGGGGAATTCCAAAAGGATCAAGTGTGCTGTTCAGTCACACTTGTTTCTCGATGCTGCTGTAGTAGTAAGGGCTGTTTTGGGGAAGTATAAAACCAGTAACGGAGGAGGCATGGTTTTATGCAAAACCAGAATCTTCTAAGAAACCATTATTTTATACCCTTTTGTAGAATTGGGATTTTTTTGGTTGGTCTGATGAGAAGAACAGGGAAAGCAGGGAACAATTTTATTATTGCTTTTCCCTATTGTTTTATAGTTCTTTGTTGCTAAGACTGCATTGCTGCACAGACAAGCAGTCTGGCTTCCTGCACCTGTATAAAGAAGGTGCCATGACTACAGCTAAATGAAAATTTAGATATAAATACCATGTCGATGACAGAATAAGGTGTATTTTAGAGTTTTCTGTGTTTGAGGGTTCAATATTTAGAGTGATTTATTGTGTACAAATCATATATGTTTGTTTTTGTAGAGGGTGAAACAGCAGGACTTAATAATGGTTTTGTACAAGCTTGAGGCAGCAGAAAAAGGGAACAAATTAGGGTTGATGTTTCCATTTCCTATAAAGAACAGAGCATCAGAGCAGCTGCACTTGAACTGCACTTTAAAAACTGTTTTATTTAAAAAGCCAGAGCAAAGTAAAATATTTCACTACAGGTTAGAACCTGGCTAAGCTTTTTGTAGTTTGACAATCAATGTAGAACATAAGTGATAGTGCTAGTCATCAAGACAGCCAACTTGCAAAAATACTGATTGCAGCAGCAATTTCTTCTTAGTCTCAGACACTGCGTCTTATATTCCCTGAATACCACTATTCCTTTAAAGAGACATCTCTTCAGTCCCCAAGGATTCCTTCTGCTTCACAACACTTTGTTAAGAGTGGTATGTTTAGGCACAGAAAATTCCTCACAGGAACACTCCTTGTGAACAGTTTTTCTTTGGAGGAAAGGGCCTTCCTTCTGTCCTTTTTAGCTCTTCCAACCAGAGTGGCCTTGTACTATTGATTGTTCAGTATGTACAGTAAGTCCAGCATCCCAGGCTTGCAGATGTGGTTTAAATAGTGGACTCTGAGGTTATATTGAAATAAGGAATTAATGCTATGTCTTAATAGTAGTAAACACGACAGAATTTCCCCACAAATCCAAATAAAAGCCTTTATTTCAGTACATGACAAATATGGATACTATGCACCCAACACACTATATTCTTATTCAGGCTGTTTATTTTTAATGTCCCAATATTAGTCTGTAAGTAAGCATTTCACTTGGCAGAGGGTTTGTTTCAAGGCGAAGATTTATATATAAAAGTTAACAAGTTATGGGCATGAAGTAAATGACTACTCTGTACAGTGTTCTCTTGTGATCAAATGTGCTGAGTTTCTTATTTTTCTGTTAAATTCCCATGGAGATAAAATCTGGTGCATGGGTTAATAATAATAGCAGTGGCGCATTTGGTGGCACGGGACAGCTGAGCAAGAGGAGTCCTTTTGCTGTTTTGCAGGCAGTGGAAAGGTTTAACATTTTCCTTTGGTTCTCAGTGTGCATTTCTCTGCAATGCTGTGAGGGGTGATTTGACTCTTAGCTCTTCCGGTACATCTGTTACCCTGCACACATTGTACCATAAAAATCATCCAGAGGCTAGATTAAATATGGAAATTGGTGTGACTTTGGAAAGTGGTGTCGTTACTTCCTTATCCTTACTTGGATTGCTTTATTGTCCCCTCCTAAAATTAAGGATCACAAAGTCTTGCAATGGTTTTAAAAAGAAAATAAAATCATACAAATAAAGAGGCTTTACAGTTGAAGCCTTTTGCAGACTCACAATTCTGCTAAATAGCTTTATGTTTGAATTTGTCTGGGTATTACTTTTGCAATTGATGGACCAAATGACCAAAGTGAAAGGGCATTAGAACCTGATCCAACAAATAACTTAAGTACTTGCTTAACTTTCAGCTATTGAGTATTCCTTTTACTTCAGCGAGGATGTTAATGTACTTAAACGTGTGCTTAAGTGATTTGAAGGATTAGTGCCTATCTTCATCAAGGTTTTTAATCTCTTCAGTGTTGTACACATGTGCTTTGTGTGTAGTTTTATGTAAAGATTATTTACATGTGATTATCCAGCCTAGTGACACAGGGGCCATAGCAGTTCACAGAGGGATTCTTTAACTGATGCATTTGGTGAATTTACAATTCGTGTTTAAGGATCGCTTAAAAAAATACTAAGTTTCTGTCTTACCCATTGTGTTACTATTAAACATTAAATAATAAATCCTAACATCTCTATGAGATACTGATTATATAAATAATATTTATGTTCAGAGTGTCTTTTAGCCCCTTCTTACTACAGCCTTTCAGGATGAATTACAATGACATAACCAGTGTCCCCAGATATCAGAGAATATTTCTGCAAACGGTTAATTCACAGTTTCTCTACATACTCTACAATTAGATACATCACCATCCCATGTAGCTGCCAAGGAGTTAGGTATTTCCTTCAGTATGGGAAAAAATCCCAAAGTGTTTCCACATTTCCAAAAGATTCATGTCATGGGCAATCTTATACTGAGAGCAAAGGTTTGCCAACCAAGGCACCATTCCACTGCAAAAGAATATGGGTTTCTATCTGTGGATCCTTCCTCACACTCTAATGACATAAGAAATAAAACCCCACCAGCTGTGGAGTTGTGGCAGAGCTAGGGTTAAACCTGCCATTTCAGATTCTGATCTAACACCTCAGCCACAATGGCAGCATTAATTTTATTTTATTTTTGAATTCATTTTACTTTTTTTCCTGTTAATGTTTGCTTCCTTCTTGTGGTAAGAAGGAATGTGCCCAGTCATGCTCTGCCCTGATTACAAGACTGGAGGAAGTTGGAAATGTGGGCTAGATGTTCCTGTGTATTGTCACTCACTGAAAACCTGAAATAGATTACTAATATTTTCGGCTGATGACTAATACTTGGCCATGCTCTCTTCTGTTATCTCTGCTTCAGGCTTGAAGAAAATGTGACTGACTGGTTAAGAGACTGACTCATGATTTTGTACAAATGTCATTTAACCCAAATGTCCTTGTTCCTAATCCTTGTTAAATAGACGAGATAACTCAGAAAGACAGCAGCATTAACATAGCCTGGGTTTAAGTTATTAGCAAGGAGCAGAGTAGTAGCTGCCTGCTTGCTGTTTGATGCTACTTCTGTGCCAAATGCTGGTAAACTTCATTGTTTCAGGGGCTCTGCAAAATTAAGTTGTACAGCTCCTAGTTACTGTACCTTTAGCTGATTTGGCAGCTCAGCTGCCACTAGAAACTTAAGCATTCATTAGCATTTCATGAGCCTTTAGACAATATCCCTATCTGTCAGTTCAGTTCTTTCCCTGACAATAGTGTTAATGATTTAAAATATTCAGCAGTGTAACCAGACAATGTCAGCTAAAACGCAGAATGCTGCATTTGCATTCCCGGTGTCGTGAAAAGCCATTTCAACAGACACCGAGCTTAAGGCAGAGAAGCATTTTAATCCTTCCTGTGGTGAGTGCTGAAAACTACCATAATAGCCCATGAAGAAAACAAGATCTGGAACTTCACAGAACAGCAAGAAACGTTATGTACAGGAGGGGGAATGATATAAAATGTATTTTAATTTCGTGCAGCATCCCCATACGTAACTGTAGCAGGAGAGCTCATAAAAGTGGTGCACAGAACACATCCAGTATATTTTACTGTTTATGGCATTCATTCCTATGCCTCCACCCCTGTTCAAAATAAAAACTTACTGTTCTTTATGTCCCTGGGCAGTATGACAGGATAACTTTAAGTAGAATCATGAAGATTCAGATCTAGTACCAATTAAGTTGTTAGTGCAGGAAAATCAGTTTTCTTCAGCTGTCTTGCTTCAAAATCATTTAGATATTTGGTTTTTTACAGTGTCACAGTTCCTAAAACTGCATCTGTCTGGATACATATGAGACATCTAACTTGAAATGCTTGTAGGTGTCATAAATCTCCACATCCATAATAACCTAAAATATAGCCCGGTAGATTGCAAATAAATCTGATTATTACAATAGATGTACCCAGCCACGTAGGCCAAAATTGTAGGTGCAGCTGAAAGGAGTTTTCTTTGCTGTTTACTGAAATCTGTTCAACTGCTTATCCAAACACGAATATTGGGGCTGAATCTTAAATTGGTGCAAGTGACAATGCTGCATTATGATGATGATGAAGTGTGAGAAAGCAAGAAGGAAAATGAGATGGGAGCAGAAAAGTAAACTGACTCTGTATAGGTGTTTTTAGTGTGTTTCTTTTTTTTTTTAACTTTGCTGCTTTATTTTATGGCTCTTTCTTGTGATTACCATCAGAAATTAAAAGTTCTTGTGTGCTTCCACAGATCTCCCCACATGGTGGATCTTCTTCCAATGTGAATGGTGTACCTGAATCACTCCGTTGCCAGAGTCCCGAAGGTAGGACACCAATAATTGCGGACAATCCTTGCCAAAACTTTGCTGCAGGTGACACTTGGTTTAGCGCTTTCACATGGTGTCTGATGACTCCAAATGATTTTCTGTTTGGAAATGTTTGTCACCTTGTTGGACAAACTTACGCTGGGAAAATTGTCAGTGCATTTTATACATCAAAGCAGTAAAGTTAGGAAATTAATTTTGTAAATTTTTTTTTGTCCAGTGGTAGCGTATTACTGGACCTTGCTCTTCAGTAGTCACTGTTAGGGATTTGATTGATTTTGAACATGACCTGGATTATCACCAGAAATGTGTTTGTGGCTGGATTGAAGGAGGAACCCTCCTCAAAAGAGCTCATTGTGCTTCAGGAGGAACCACTGGTGTATCAACTGACCTTAGCTAAGCTTAACCTTTCATTCCTCATCTCTTTAAAGCAATGTCAATTATTTTGAAATATTTTCAAGTTTCATGTTGGAGTAATGTTTTTTATTTTAAAATACTGAAATAAGCATCTGTCAAAATTGCTTGCATTTTGGATGTTTTAGCAGCACCTATAAGAACTTCAAGGAATTCGGTTGATAAAACTTTTTGGGTCTTTTATATGCATTGTAGATGAATCTTATTTGCATTTTGCTTTGACTTTCCGAAAAAAAAAGTCAAAAAGGTAATTTCAGGTCAGAAGATTTTAGATTAAGAACTTCTAACTGAATTCATTACTTTTAGAATATGCCTGTACAAAAACAAAGCAAGACATTTGTGTGTTCAAAGGTCAAATAAGTTTGGGTTCGTCTTGTTCTTCTTTATACTTGAGATAAAACCAAGGGAATTGCAGTGAAGAAAACAGCTTACTTTTAAGTTTTGTTCTGCATTTGTGATTGTTTTGTGTCTGTGAAGCCCCTTGGGGATATATTGCATCCTGCTGACACTTCTCTTCAGCTTGCATTATGGACTTTTCTTTTTTTTTTTTTCTTTTTTTTTTTTAACAGGCTTGAATGGAAACAAGTTCTCAGGGTCATCTACCATTCTCGAGAAGTATAAAGTGGGGAAGGTGATTGGTGATGGCAATTTTGCTGTTGTAAAGGAGTGCGTGGAACGGTGAGCAAGGAAACTGTTCAGTCCTGCTGTTTATTGTACTGGATAAAGCCCAGTGCATTAACATAATTTCCTAGGCAAATGTAATGAGATGAAAGCAGTTGCAAAAATATGCACACACTTCAGGAGAAACAGCCATAGCAAAACATGCAGAGCTTCCTATGTTTTCTTCTAGCAAAGGGATATGAGAGCAGCAGAGAACGATGGCTTTTTATCCCCCAAACTACAGGAGGCATCACCTTCTCATGGTGCCTCTTCAGGAAACCCCACAGCTCTTCAAGAAGTCTCTCACACTACAGATGGTTGTGGATGACAGGAAATTGTATGTGGCACCTAAAGAGAGTTTGAGAGACCCCCTGCTTCTGCCTCAGCAATTCTGCTGCTGTGGTGTCCCCACTGCCTGCTGCTGACTTGATTTTTCACAGCTTTCAGCATTCTGTGGGAAGAGTACTCTTAAAGACACGGAGTTGCTGGCTATCAGCCTGTGCTGCTGGCTCCCTTGGGCTTGCTGCTTGTGTTCTGTAGTGTGCTGAGCGGCCAGGCACTTTTAAATGAACCCTTCAATATGACAGAGCCTGAAATATCCTTGTGCCTGGTTCCCCACGGCGGGGTCAGGATACCTCTGCAGACCTGTGCAGTGCTGCTGCTCTTCCTCTGCGAGCTTTGTGTCACACTTTGCTGCCAGTGCAAACGTAGCAGATGATTTGACTGTCACTTTCTCAGTGTACTTTTTTAGAACCACCTTCTGCTATCTTCATCAACCTGAGAGTTATGTCGGTTTCTTAAATATTATGGGGAATCTCCAACTTGTACGCAAATACGGGGAAAACTCAGCAAACGACTGTGAAAAACATAAATGTTAGAGAAACATTCCATTATTTGCTCCTCGTCTGCTGGTTTTAGTTAAATTGAAAGAAAGGTAATTCTGAATGGAACTGAGAACTGAGGTTAGACTGACAGGTCTGTAGTTCCCTGGGTCCTCCCTCATGCCCTTGGAAATGCAGTGTCAGCAAATGGAAGGTCACTGCTCCCGCCCTTGTGGTCCCCTGACTCAGGAGACTGGGCAGCCCAGCATCTTCAGTAGCGCTAAAGACGGAGGCAAAGAAAAAAAGCATTCCATGCCTTTGCTTATCCTAATCTCTGTTAGCCAGGTGACAGTCTTCAGCAAGTTCTAATGTTTTCTTTAAGGGCTCCCTTTGCTGTCGACACACCTGGAAAAGCCTTTTGCTGTGTGACTCAACACTGGGCAGTTTCAGCTCTTATGGGGCTTTGGCCTTCCCTGTCCTCTCCCTGCATGCACAAACCACAGCTCTGTAAGCTTGCTGCGAAGCCCCACCTTGCTTCCAAAGATCCTCTTGAACACCACAAGGAGTTTCCTGCTCAGCCAAGCTGGTTTTCTGCCACTAAATGTTTGGAAAAATTGAAATCTCCCACAAGAACAAGGGCTACTGATCCAGTAATTTCTCATCATTAACCACAGAGAAACTCATCAGTGCTTACATCCCAACCAGGTGATGCACTAGTAGACACCCTCTACACCATCTCCTGTGTTTTCCACTGCCCTTATCCTCACCCAGAGGCTTTCCTGAAAGATAGCAGATTAAAAGCGCAAGATAACATATTTATTTTCAGAAATATCAGCTGTGCATTTTGGAAATCACTTAAATCCCACTGGAAATGGGACAAGGGCTGCTAAGTCACTGAATGTCGTCTGTGCTTTTTGGAATGAGGAAACTGGACCAGAAAAACAGCCCTCAAATTAAAAAAAAATTTTTAAAAAGCACAATTAGTCTTGAATATCTAATTTTGTATGCGATCAAATCTTTAGTGGAACATTATTAAATTATTTTATGTAAAATAAGTATACAACAACACTTGCTAATAATAATGATGAAAGAGGAAATGGCAACCATAAATGCTTCTCTTTTCATTCCTATTAATTATACTTAATTTCTAACAGCGTTGTGCTAAGAAGCCTTAGCTGTGGAGCCAGGATCCTATTACACAGCTACCAGCTGTGATGTTCTACAAAAAGAATAAGGTGGTCTTTTTTGTGCCTGTGTGTCTGTATATAAAGACATGAGTCAACAGATGGGCACTGACAGCTCGAGAGGAGAATCCCAGAAACCCGTGAGACAATGCTGGTGTATGATGTGCAGTGATATTAGCACACCAATTGTGTGGGTTATATCCACCTTTTTTTCTTGGGTGCTGTGGTAGAGGTCATTTCCAAGAGGGATTTGAAGTCGTTGGATGAATTGGCTTGGTGAATGTTAACTCCTCTTGCTCCCAGCACGAGTGCTGAAGGTTTGCTGAGGGGGTGTTGCTGATCAGTTGTTTGCAGGTTTTCCGATATAATTTGTGGTGTAAGGTACAAATTGTGATTTTTGATTGCCACGCTGTATTCGTAGCAGATCTTCCATCGGCTCTGTAACATGAGAGGGTGGCATTTCACAGATACCTTTTAGATAAGGGCTGCTATCTAAGGACCAGATCAGGTTGTAACTATGACAACCTCGCAGATACAGCTGCACTTCCAGGGCAGAGATTCTCGCCTGCATTTTTTCAAAAATGCATAAATGGAATGTTAGGTGCTAATTCAGTTCCTTTTTCTGTGAGGTGCTGATTTTGACCTGTTGTATCTACTGCCAGAAGCACAGTGAAAATCACTGTGGAAGTTTAAAAACATGACTGACTTTTGCTTTTTTATCTACCTCCTGTTTTCCAGTGGTGTTCTGATGCACAGTGGACTCTGTAGCCACTGGCACAGTACAAAACAGCAGCAGCTTGGTCTTATGGCATTTTCATGTGATTTTTAATTCCTCGCTATAAGTTGTAGTATCTTCTTTGTTTAAAAAAAATTACATTGTGTTTCTTTTTTTCTCTCATTTTCCCCCCTTCCAGAGAAATGGAGATTTTTATAGCTTAAAGGGATGAAACACAAACAAGAGCTCCTTTCTGTGAGAGTATTTGCTGAAAACAGTAATCCTTTTTTACTTTGTATATGACCCACCCTGTTAAATGTCATGGGACTTTAGAAGACTGCTGTAGAATTCCACAAAATACTTTAAAAAAATAAAGAAAAGATGTAATACAAAAGCTCAGAATCAGTGCCTAATAAATTCTACAGGATTTTAGACTATCTGCAATGGACTATAGGATTTTAGCTCCATTGAATGCTATTAAATTTCTCTGCTAGGATATGAATCTTCACACATATTTATGTGTGATTTTATCTTCAAAGCCCACCAGTTGAACAAAGCTAAGTGGAAGGCTGAAGGAAAATTTTGCATGTTGCCTTAAAGAAGTTGTGCCAGGACACAAAGAAGAAATTGCAGCTGGATCCTGGGATTAATACACCAAGGGAGCTGGGCTGTGGTAGTCAGGGAAACAGCAGGCACAAATGCTGCTGAGGAAACAAAAACCAAACCCAGGTCTGCTCCGTGAATTTTCTGTCAGCAACCTCCGTGGGCCACAGCACGGTGTTATGATGGTGTATTCACAGAAAATGCCACCATTTTTCTAATTAATGGCTCTCGTGTTTTTCTTGGTTAGGTCCACAGGAAAGGAGTTTGCCCTGAAGATCATAGACAAGGCCAAGTGCTGTGGGAAGGTAGTGTACAACAATTTGCATGTGTACACAAGCAGCTGCTCGTTACTCATAAAGGGTGGGCGTGTTTGGGTTTTCTGACTATTTTCAGAGTATCTCTTTAACATGATGATAATGTATCCAGGAAGCAAATAATAAAAGCAGCGAGTGTTAGTCTACTAAATGATAGAGAAAAGCCAAACTAATTGATGTCTATTTTATTGGACTGACAAAAAAAATGCTAATGTGCATCCAAAATACATTGGACGATTTTGATGTGTAAAATGTCAGAGAGGAAATTTGCAGCTATATGTTTATTTATGTAACTCCCATCCCACTCTGCCTCTTATTTTTCTCTTTTTATGGCTGAATGTGCTCCTTTTATAAGCAGAACATGGATTTGAAAATAAATTTTCACAACCATTTCTTTCTGTTTATGTAGTATCACCTTCCTGTATTAACAAAGGTCTCTCTTTTTCCAAAAGCTTTATTTTTAATTCAAACTTTAAACAAAAAAGTCCAAAAATTGTCTCTTCAGCAGAACAACATCTCATAATGGCAGCAAATATNTTCTCCCTTTTTATGGCTGAATGTGCTCCTTTTATAAGCAGAACATGGATTTGAAAATAAATTTTCACAACCATTTCTTTCTGTTATGTAGTATCACCTTCCTGTATTAACAAAGATCTCTTGTTCCAAAAGCTTTCTTTTTAATTCAAACTTTAAACAAAAAAATCCAAAAATTGTCTCTTCAGCAGAACAACATCTCATAATGGCAGCAAATATCTGAGAGTGTCAGACCTCCTTTCCCTTCATGCTTCCTGAGTATAGATATTTTTAAAAAGGGAGAAAAACTGCCTACCCTCTTTGTGTAGTAAGGAGCTGGGTGATGCTGTGATGACTTCCTATTAGCAGAGGTCTTCAGGCAGAATCATTTTATCTGTGCAGGTTTTAAACCGTGTATTAGGTGCTAGGAGATGAGGGTTTCATTTTACCTCATATTCTCCAGGTTTATTTAGAAAATTTAGGAAGGAATCATAAAAATGTGCAGCCACAAGAAAAAGTGCTTGGATTGCCTTTCTGAGATTAAAATGTTGTAATTTCTTCAGGTGTGGAAAAGGGTGACTCAATGTATTCCACTGCAAACAAAATTTTTGGGTGATGTGTACAGCTTGCAACTTTGGATGGTTTTCATTACTTGTCTGAGTCAGCTGCTTAGGCATCGTAAATGATAATGGTCTGGAGACAGATAATCAATTTTACACAGTACAGTTTAGAGGAATTTTCTATTTATCATTCTCCTTCCTTTAAAGCAGATATTAAA
Source organism: Mystacornis crossleyi (assembly GCA_013400655.1). Lineage (NCBI taxonomy): Eukaryota > Metazoa > Chordata > Aves > Passeriformes > Timaliidae > Mystacornis > Mystacornis crossleyi. The sequence goes on from VYZQ01017090.1 coordinate 20,477, forward strand.
AAATACCAACCCCATGGATGCACAGTTGCCTGTTTGGAGAGGACCTGTATCTGCATAGCTGCAGACTGTTGGGAAGATGTTTATACCTCTTAGGGCAGTGGCAGAACCATCCTGGAAGAGTTCCACCTAAGGAAATAATTAAATTTTGCTACAGCTTATTCCTTCCTCACTCAGGTCCACAGCCCTGCCGTAAAAATGCCCATCCAGCCCAAATTTGGATGATTTAAGTGTTGCTTACTGCTCCTTGATCTTGGATGTTTGAAAATTTGAATCCAATTGGCTGTTTTCCACAAGTGGCTTAAATGCCACTTACACAATGATGTCTCTGTAAATAAATCATAATAATGTAGACTGAAACATAGACTGCACATATCCAGGAGAACACCATAACGAGTTTTGGACTTATTTTCTTACATGGCAAAATATAGTAAGACAGTGTGTGTTGTTTGTGTGCAAGTTAAGACAGGGTCAGCACTTTCATTGCTTAGTGTAATTTANAATACAAGTTAAGACCTAGCAATTGAAAATAACCTTCTGCTATGTAAATTAATCAGCAAAAAGCGTGCTCACTGATCGAGTGATAGGCTGATCAAAGGAAAAGTGAATTGGCAAGTTCCTGTTTCAGATGAACTTCCATCCTCTTCTGAACAGGAACACCTGATTGAAAATGAAGTGTCTATTCTGCGCCGAGTGAAGCATCCAAACATCATCATGCTCATCGAGGAGATGGACACCCCCACAGAGCTCTACCTGGTGATGGAGCTGGTCAAGGTAAGGCTCAGGGGGTTTTGNATAATGTAGACTGAAACATAGACTGCACATATCCAGGAGAACACCATAACGAGTTTTGGACTTATTTTCTTACATGGCAAAATATAGTAAGACAGTGGGTTGGTTGGAAATAACTGACTACGTATTAGTCAGCATTTTTTGAGGACAGGTTTTTAAAGAGTAGCTGAACAATATTTTGGAGCCTTTTAAAACAATGCTGTTTATTTTAAGTATTACTTGTGCCTGAGCCTTATTTAAAGCAGTTAACAATTTAGTCAAGTGAAACAAAGAAAGCACAGATAAAGCCATTGTACCTTAGTTGTAATTAATGAGTGTAACTAATTTGTTAGCCCTTCTTTAGGTTGAAAAAAGCTAAAAATTCTAGTTTTTGCTTGGACTCTCAATATTGGTTTTGAATTTCCAGGCTTCCATCCCTAAGGCTTAGTATGCTGTGGCTGTTCACGTCTGTCTGGTGATGAGATTCAGCATTGTGTTTAACAGAATTGCTTCCTGTTTGTCTGTTTTGTTTTTTCTCCAGAGCACTTTGCTTGGAGCAGGCATATGTTTGTTCAGAGTGACAATTGCTGCTCTTTCAAAGTGAATTTCAAAGGTGTGATGTTTAACCCGTGTGTGCCGCACCGTTCTCTCACCAAATGAGATGCACGCGTGGCATGTGGGTTCTGAGCTATGTAGCCACAGAAAGCTTTGGCAAAAGCACAATGCATCCGTAAATAACCGTGGAAAAAGAAGGTGAAGTGGTGTAAGATCTCCAGTCACTGCCTACACACAGTGGATCACATCTCCTCCTAATGCTCTGCTCACCAATGCATGAAGTGCATGCTCCTTATCAGTGCCTTCGACACGGATAAGTTCCCAGTCCAGTGACGTGATTTGTTACCTGCCAGGGTGGAAGGATACTCGTGTTTGATGCAAGCATTGTGGCTTATTTTGCAGAGAACCTAAATACAATACCCATATTCCAATATTTGTAAAGGAAAACTAAAATCATTCTTCACGTGGAAGTGAAACGTAATTTTTTTTTTGCTCTCCAGTGTTAAAATGTTGTAGAAAACAAGACATTTGAAACTAATTTGTTCTCAAAAGCCATAACTTCCTCAGAAACACAGGGAAGGGGAAATTAAACTCAGCCTGTGTGCTGTTAAGCTGTTGGAGTCACAACAATTTAACTGAGCTATTACACATTTTGCAGATTGTAAATCTTGAACAGACACATAAAATGAACCAAAATCCATAACCAAAGCACTCAG
>VYZQ01017091.1:10382-20409 GCA_013400655.1 Mystacornis crossleyi
AACTCTTGGCCAAGTCTTATTTGCAGCCTTATTATTTACTGGGCATCTCCTTCTCCCTCTTTGTCTACTGTTAGTCCATAATCTGCAGGGACCTGCTTTTCTCTTTGCCACGGCAGTCNGACCTTAACTTTACAATTGTATAAACCTGGCAAACTTGAGTGTAGCTGAATGCTGTTTAATATTCTACAAAACAGATTTTCTACAGATGGAGCATAGTTCCATAAAATATCTCAAGTTGAAGAGACTCAAGGATCGTCAGGTCCAATTATATATATATATANCGGCAGTCCACGTGTTGAAGACAAAGGAAAGCTTTCGTATTGCTAAGATGGAGATCAGGTATTGCAAATACTTTTTTTCTGCAACGTCTGAACCATGCGTTCAAACCAATGAACTATCTCAACTTACCTTTTCAGAGAAAAAAGGAAAAAGTAAGTAGTAATGCTAGTTCATTATTCTTTTGGGTTATATAGGTCTCAAGCCTTTACTACCCTTTTTTTACCAGTGGTTCTGGCCTTTTTTGAATGTGTAGAGTGATTATATATTCCTCACACACAGACAGGAAGTAATACTCTTGTCAGAGCTATTTTTGGATTGAGGGGAACCAACAGATCCAATAGAAAGGAATACAGTCTTCATAGGATAATGCACAGAAAAGAAAAAAGACCAAAGAAATAAAAACTTCCCTAAGAGAACATGCCATGCCTCAGAAAATTACTTACAGGCAGGCTCTTTCCCTGGAAATGTACAAGTAAACAATTAAGAGTCTAGTGCAATACTGTATCCTCTCAGGATCTGGAAGAGTAACCGGCTGGAGGCTTGGGTTTGACTGTAGGAATGAACACAGGCTCTGAGCGTCCAGCTGAGAGACTCATTGCAGTTCATTCTAAATCTACTATTAAGAGTATGCTGAATATTGGATGTTCAGCAGCTCAGCTGCATGACTCACAGAGACTGTTATTTTTATTCCTATTCATAATTTTTCTGTTCCAAGTGCTTGGGCTATTTTGAGGAAATGGTCTATGAATGGGGAATATAAATAGCTTAATTATGGTTTGTTTTGCATTTCTTGCTACTAGAAAACAATTGTTAAAAAAAAATCAGAAATTATTTTAAAGCTGAAACAAGCTGCTCTGTTTCTGAGCCTGTATTGGTTTCCCAGATGATTCTGAAATACAAATAGGAATTTTAAGCATCATGAAATTTGGGTACTTTTACAAACCATATTGGGTAAATTGCTTTCTTTGCATTGTTTGAATAGTGAGGTGCACCAAAAACGAGCATCCTGGAAAATATCAGGTAAAATGGCAAAAAGAAAAGCACTTTATCAACAATATAAAAGGTAAAATGCAAATTTTATATACCATGACTTAGTAGATAAATGTGTCTTATTTTTTCCTTTTATGGAAAACCGTGTTTGTGTAATACAGCTCTGGACTGGGCCACTTGCAATTGCACTGCACAGCTGTTGAAATGGCATTGGAATTTGTATGGGATGCTTTAACATCGATACAATAAATAGGTGGCAAACTGATCCTGTATAGGCAGAGTATTAATGTCTCTCTAAAGTCTTCCTTAGCTTACCTTTAAGCACCTGCTGAAAAGCTTGGTAGGATCAGAGCCAGAGTTCTTGGCATCTCACATAAACGCCTAAACCTCCAAGCAGCATTTTGTCCTTGCAAAATATTCACTATTTGCATTAGGGAGGGCAGAATTTTGTACGTCTTCGCTTCTGATGAGCTGAGTACCAGTGGCAAGGAAATGATCAGTCTGCTCTTCCCTTGCCTTCTAATGGTGTTCTCCAAAGCCACAAGGTGCTACTGGAAAACAACACTGGTGGAATAGATTCCTAGCCCAGGCTGTAAGGTTATTTATGGCTACTTCCCGTCACCTCAGTGCCAGGTTTGCATGCTCTGAAGTGTTTATGTGGTGGGTAGTGAATTTCCAAGAAGCATTCCACTTGCTGTCAGTGTTTTGGCTGAACTCCTATGGCTGTTGAAGACATTTTGTTTATTTGAATGCAAGTTCTACTCTTGCCCATTAAGACTTTGCCCCAAACAGGTACAGGGCTTTAGAGTATGGGAAGATTTACTTCAGTTTAGAATGAAATCACTTGGATCTGGAGGAGCTGGTAAGAAGGTGGACACATCATTAATTTAAGGAATCAAGTGATTCCTTCTTCTCTTTTGCTTTGATTGATAAATTTTCTTCCCTAACAGGAATGGGAGTTTTGGAATGGGAGTTCTTCTGAATTATTTTTGCTTAGCTGCTCATCTTCAGCAAATACCCACAATGTTTAAAGTTTCTGGTCCCAATGATTATCTTCATACGAGTTGCAGGTGCCATGAGTTGGCAGTACTAATTAATGACAACAGATCCAATTACCTTCAGGGGAAAAGAACGGTGCTGGGCACCTGGTTATTCATTTTCTGACCTACAAATTCTTCCACCTTCTCCTAACTCCATTTAACACCTTCGGTGCTGCTTGTCAAGTCCCAAATCTAAATCCAAAGCTGTGACATATTCTGGTATTGCTTTCGGTTTTTAATGGGAGCCTTGGTGAAGCTCAGTGCTGAGGAGACCCTGTCCAGCACAAAACAGACATTACACAATATTGACCAAAAAGCTGCAATAGAGATATTGTAAAGATATTTCTTTTTAAATCTGTTACTTCAATGGCAGAGGAAATAAAGAGTACACTGGAATAGAGGGTTGTGTCAAGTAGTAGAGCACAGCTATCTCTTTGTGTCCCAGATTTGCAGAATTATACAAGTGTTTTCTTTGGCTTATGTTGTCCTATACATGAGCTATGTGTTCCTTCCCTGCTGTTCTGCTCCCCAGAGACTTGAATGAGAGGGTTTACCATGAGCAGCTGCAGCAACAGCACCAACAAAAGCAGCAGGCATTGGACCCTCGATTTCCTGTGCTGAGCTGAGCCTGTGCAGCACCTGAGGTCTCCGGGGTAGTAGCCATCTGCCGTTTGCGTATCTCCGTCCTCTCTGATCCCATGGGCTGCAAGCAACAAAGGAAAGGGGAAGTAAGAAACATCTCTCTCTTTTTTCCCTTTTGTTTGCTTTAAAAGTCTTACCCAGAAGTGCTGAAGGCCACAGCCTCAAAGGAACTGAAAAGCTAAATGCCTGACTTTCCCCCGTGGAAGTTCTTAGGTGTTGAATCCTTTGGAAGATTCACTTCCAGTGTGATGCTGTGTCCAATGTGCTGTGATGGAGGACAAAGGGCTAATGAATTCTTCACGTGGGTGGGAATACAATGAGAAGGGAGTGGTGATGCAGAGAACAAAAGTGAGGGGTCTTGGAGAGCTAGAGCTCTTAGCACAGAGGTATATAAGCCTTGGGGTTGAAAAGGGTTTCCTGAGGTTTTGACTTCAAGGCCATTCCTAAAGAAAATTATACAGAATTAGGGCCCCTTTTTTTCTGTTTTTTCTTTTCTTTCACTTGATTAGCCAGTGCCCAGGCTTCATGATGCTTGAGTGAGACACCTGAGCTCTCCTGAAAATCTGGCCTTTGGTGAGTATTGAGGATGTCTCAAACCTGCTGGTTCGCTTTGTAGCAAAGGGGGAAGGGCCAATGCTCATTTCTCCATTGAAGGTCTGACTGCCACAGTTTTTAAAAATGTTTTTCTCTGTGCTTCTGTGAAGATGAGGAGGAAACACACAACTAGATGACAATAATTACATGGTTTTTCCTGACTGCCAGCTGAAGACAGCAGGAAACAATTTTTGGTGGATGCACTGGTTGGCTTTTTTGTACAGTTGTAGGAAGCCTTTTTGGAGACTGCATTTTGCAGATTGTGCAGATAAGTGGTGTTGATGAAATGGCAAGTCCCCTTGAGGTCCCTGTTCCTTTCTGACCTATGTCTGAGCTTCACATTTGCTCTACAGCACTTAATGCTTTCCCTGTTATGCTGAAAGTTGTGACAGATGTCTTTTAAAGATGAAACGCTAGCTTGTACAGAGATGAGTATGTGTTTCTTCATTTTATTTGTATTTGATTTTTGGATACATAGCTAGTCATCCTCCTGTGTCACGAGATCCCTTTGTGTGTAGGTTTGTTTCAGGTTCGTTTTGAGGCCATGACGATTGTAGGGGAATTAAAATTAGCTGCTACCAATTTTGAGTTCTTTTTTTAAATGCATAATTTAATATCAGACTTGAATCTAATGAGATAAATACTTGGGGGTTAAAAGTTGCTTTCCTTTCTAAAATGTTAATCCAGGGTTAGGAAATGCTATTGTTTTAACTTGAAGGGGAATGTACAGATGGCATCATGGACTCGACAGAAGTGTCAGGAGAAGAAAGGTTATTTTAGCAGAGTGCAGCATTACATTTTGCTGCACTTTGGCTACTGTGGGTTTTTTAATGTTGAATTTCTGTCTGTCTTACAGAGCTTAATAATTTTTGTATTTGTGAGAACCACCCACTCTCCCAAGAGACAAATGCATGACATGGTAGCAGAAGATGCACCTGTGTAGCAGGAGGAATAAAATATGAGAACAATACAGATAGAAGCTAGAACCCATTTTGAAACTCTGAAGACCCAATCTGATAAGCAATGCCTAAATGACCAGAAACAGAAAATCAGAAAATCAGAAAAAGAGCTTAGCTTCCAACCCCTCCTTCCCACCCTTTCTTGTTTCAAAATATGGAAGGATTACTGAAATGTAGAATGCGTTTGTAGATTCAGATTTTTTCTCTGTCAGCTCCACCTTCACATGAATGGAATGAATAAGTATTCATTTCCTTCCAGATGCCTATACTTTTTTAAATGGAGTGTTTTCACGTTTCAATTAGAGAGTGATAGCATATAAAGCATTTTTGGAAGGATAATATATCTAACAATATATCAGGCTGCTTTGGACAGTAAACAATTATTGTCGATTAGAAAAATGTAACTTGGCTGTTTATATATCCTAATGCATCCACTCTTACTTCTGAGATATTTTATGTTCACACATATCTCTAATTCATATTAATAATGAGTTAGCCTGGGCTAAATACAATCCAGGGTCCATGTTACAGGATGGCAAGGTAGAGAGCTGAGCAGTGGTGCTCAGAGCTTTGGTGCACACAGTATTAAGACCTACGGACAAAACTATGTCAGGCTGGTCAGGTTGACAGAACAAGCAATGAGTAAGTGATCTCTCCCAGCACTGTTTATCTAACTTCAGAAGAGCCTTGTTTTATGTATGTAAGTATCTTTCTGCTGCTTCTAGTATATCCAGAATTTCACTGTAGGACCTCGAAGTTTTCCATCACACTTTGCTGCTTCTTGCTGCAACCACCAGAGCTGCGTAATGAGCCTTGCCAGGCAATTGCTGGTTTGAGTTGTGCTGTGTGCAGGGATGGGTAGTAGATTTATCAGTTACTCCAGTGAATATTATTTGTAGGAATTAATAAAATTCCTTGCTCCTTTTAGTACAGCCCACATTAGCAATTTAAGTAATTGCTTGATTGATTTGTGGATCTGTGGTAATTGAGGTGGTTATTTTTTTGCCTTCAGTAGACTTCAGGCTCTTTCAGGGCAAAAAGGAGAGAGTGTTTTTAGACCTTGTAGTAAAATGGTCTTCTGTTCATATAATTTTACAGTTGTTAATTTGGGACATCACCCCTCTGAAGGTGCTATGAGAATGAAAAAGTTGTACGAGAACCCTCTGTACTGGAAGTTCTCTGCACTTTGAGAACTGGGGTCTGCCTTCTCTGTCCCCACCATCTGGAGCAGTGATGAGCCTTGTTTGAAAATGGGTTAGAGAAGGAAACACAGAGGCTTAGAATACTGGAGATGGACTGCTATCTTGTACATGTTTTCTGAGGAATCCAAAAGTACTTTTAGACTACTGATGGAATTATGTAAGCTACCTTTAACCAAAGGACTTCAACCTCTACCATCTCATGCTCTATTTATACTCAGACTGAGTATGGTTTTAGCCAATTGCTGCATACAACACAAATATCAATAGGGTCTGATTTTGCTAATATTGAGTCACTGCGAGGAATCAAATCCTTGAACGGGACAGTCAGTCAGTGTCTAGGTGGCAAGAGGGGTTTCTGTTGCACAGATCCTCGTAGTGGTGTTGGCTGGACCACGTGAGGCTCTGGGTCACACATTACTGCTCAGATCCTACACGTTGCTGTCTCATGTGCTTTGGGACCACACCAGCACACGCATGATCCATCCCTGGTGATTGTCCCTGGAGCTACAAAACATCTTTTACTTCCCTAAATTGTGTACATGAATCTGTCCTGCATGATCATTTCTGCACCTGCAGGAAGTTTCTTCTGACTACAGACAAGTGACTGGCCACTTACAAGTCTCCTCTGACTACCTGCAGTCTATGCAGAATTGGGTTGATTTTGTAGCGTCGGAGTCTCTGGATCTCCTCCACCTTGGATGTTAATCAACACATTGGAACATAAAGAAACTTGTCTAGGCACAGTGGGTCCTGCCTGGAGGAATCCACAGAACCATCCAAATTCCGCATGGAGAGCGCCAGTTAGTCAAATGCTTAAATGAGAAAGAGGAGTAGGAGTTGAGGTGATCAGCTTGTCTCCAGCTGGTTCATTGTTTCAAGTCAATCTAATGTATCATCTCTGCAGATGCCTAGGTGCAGAGTTTCTGGATCTCCCAAGGAAAGAGATGTCCTTCTCTGTGTAATAGCAACAAATTTAGTCCATTATAAAATTGTCTCTAAAGAGCAATGAAAGAAAAAATAAAGGAAAATTAATGGCACATGTTCTTGCTTCTTGTCCTGCTAGATAGCATCTATGAATCGTATAAAAAAGTATGTGCTTATATTAGTGAATGCTAATAAGTAGTTAAAAAAAGGTCCGAGGACTTAAGCAAGCATCTCAGATGCTGCTTTTGACAATAGTGGCAGAACCACTGTATGCCTTAAGAGTAATGTTGAGGTGCTGAAATAAGAATGTCTGCCATACCTTTTCCACTCCAAAGCATACTTATCTGACATTCAGATTGTGAAGCATTTCTCTATGTAACCTTATAAACACAAAGGAGTGTAAAGGTCAGGAGTGAAAATTATTTCCCTGGTTAAAAACACCTCAGGTGATATTTAGCTTAGTTGTAACATTTATAGTATTTGCTAATTTCTCAGCAGAAAGGTAGGCTACCAAGAAAATAGCATTCCCAAAGGAGGAATATTTAAAATCTAAGCCACTAATGTCATTTAAAAAACAAAACAAAACCTCAACCAAATAAAAAAAAAACACCCCAAACCCAGGAATATGCAGACGATTGTAGACAAAACTTTATACTTTGATCCCCACTTTATGCTAAAACACAATGATATTTTCTCAGCTCAAAGTGCAAAGGTTCTATTACTTAAACCTTATTACTGACACATAATGTTTCCTCCTTGTACACATTACAATCAGGCAGGTGTGCAAGCCTTTAGCTCAAGCCTCGGGGCTGATTTGCATGGCCAGAGCATGAGGGTTTCCTTTTTTGTGGGGAGCCTGAGAAGCCCTGTGCTGGAACACTAGCTGACAGCCAGTTGGAGTGAGTGTACAGGTGTGGATCATATAGTCCAGTTATTTTTCAGTAAATACTTCAGGCCTGATCCAAACTCCACTAAAGCAACGAAAGCCACCTCTTGGTGTTAGTGAGCTTTAGGTGAGGTTACGTAACTCTCACAATTACTGCTTTGTCTTTGGATCCTCCTAGTAATGATAATCAGTGAGTTGGAAGAGATTCTGTTCTTATCTACTAATGTCATAAGAGGCTTGCAACTGGGGTCAAGTTCCAAATAAATCTCTAAATCTATATTTTAACAATTTGGATATATTTGGGGCTGCAACAAACTCCCACTGAAGCCTGTGGCAGTTCAATGTCAGCTGAAATATGAACAGGAAACTTGATGCTCGTGCTTTTTCCTTTTCATTGACAAATGTGACAAGCAGGCTTTCTGCATCAAGCAGTATGCTATTTTAGACAGAGAAGAATTCTAATATATGTTAATGAACTCACCCACACATATGCAGATGCTTTAGGCACAGTTGTCAGATTGCCCACTTTGTAGGTTAAGAGCAAGAGCTCCTCGAAAGTTATCTTGTATTATTGGGAGAGTTGGCATACTGTAGTGGGGTGGCTGAAATGGTTGGGAGTTTGTGAGTGCAAGACAGAGGTTAGCAGAAAGGAGACTGGCAGCACATGGAATGAGCCAGCTCTTTATGTCACTGCTGTGCCCAAGTCTGTTAAAGGCTTAAGTGGATAAAGTTGCAAGTGAAAGTGTTACCATATAACTAAGAAATCTGGGACACTTTTATGTCAAATGTCCAGAAACTGAGTGCCTTTGCCTGTTTTGCTTCATTTATTTTTCCAGAGGAGCCAAGTTCATCTATCCAGCTTAAAGCATTGCTTTACGTTTCAAAAGGAATGGCTGGAAGTGTATCACACCCGCATAGTAACAGATAATGGTGCCTTGATCATGTCACCTGTAACAGGTACTTTTCTACCAATGCCTTAGATGTTGTCTGCTCCTTTTCCTTTGGTATTCAGTTCTGCCCAGTTGGCCATCACATGAGGCCACTGTCTGCAAAAAACTTCCTGCACTAGTCTTTCTCTGAGTAAAATCTGACTTTCCTGTTAGAAACCTGGTTACCTGGGGCTTCAGTATGTTTTTTGTGGGGGGTTTTGGGGTTTTTTTAGAGAGATACCCTGTATCTCCTCTGAATAAAGAATTCCTTTAGTTTGGATTTTATCGCAAGAGACCTCATTGAAAATGTTACTGTAACATGTAATTAGCAGGGTCACTGTCATTATTGCTCCTGTTTTAAGGGAGACATGAGAGAACTCTTTACCAGTTGTATAGAAAAGGTAACAAAAGCAACCTGTGGTTTCTGTCCAGCTGGTTATGTGGATGCTATGACAGTGGAGCAGTATGAATGTAAGTATGGATATAACTTCATCCCATGCTGAGTTCTTCACAAACTAGGCCACTGCAAACTGCAATTAAGTTAAATCAGTGTCAAGATCTTCTCCTCTGCACAGCACAAGCTGTCAGCATCCCTTGCCTTGTCCTCTGTGGCACCTGGAGTTGGCCTGGGTGGATGTATGTCAGTCACACTGACTGATCAGCTCTCTTGGAAGCAAAAACCAACAAAAAACCCCACGGGCTTCTCCAGTGTTGGGACTTTTACTAGTGCTTAAACCCTGGTTTGGCTGGCTCTGATGTCACAGAAAGTACCTGCTTCTAGTATTTTCATGCAGCTTGTTTTAAGAAATAATAACATTTAAAAAATCATTCATCCTAATATTTTACAAACCTCTACTATGCAGTGAACCTGGTGCCTGTAGCAGTTTACTCTGCTCACTCCCATTATCTCCTCCTGAGCGCTTGGTTGCATTGTGCTTAATTATGAATGGCCTCCAAAAAGCCCATTTTACTGTACTATGAAGTGACTCATATCACACAGAAGCTCTGACAACTCGCACTGGGTACTGGAGGCACATGGCGCTGTATTAGTCAGTGACTCATTTCACATTGTACTCGGTGCTGAGATCTGACTCATACCGAACTGTGTGAGAAGCTGACTGACATTGTCCTGGTCTGAAAGCTGGTTTGAATCGGAATGACTCACACTGGAGTGCATTAAGCGGTGATTCACACACTCTTTCCTATTGATTCCGATTGTCGAGATTCACTTCGGATTGTACTACGCTGGCATCTGGCTGCTCTGCAGGGCAGGCACTGTGATAGCAACCCTCTGCCTGGTGAGCTCGGCTGTAGTGCCAACAAGCAGCGTCAGCCAGGAGGGAGTACCAAAGTCAATTTAAAGCTGAAGGAGGGTCAGAATTTGGCTTAGCACACACTCACTTTGGACTTCTTTTCTTCACCTGGCTCTGACAGGTTTTGAGAACAGCAAGTGAGGAGTAATGAACCTCTAGCTAAGAATCTTCTTCCTTCATGCCAGGAGACCTCCGGAGTATTTCCAAGACTTGCTGTCTCCTTTGTCACTTTTCTAGGTGACAAAAAGATGGGATAAATTTCTCTAAGT
>VYZQ01017093.1:21143-38194 GCA_013400655.1 Mystacornis crossleyi
CCAATCTTAATAAATTATGCATAATATTTATAATTATTAAATATTAAAATATCTATATTAAGATGTAAGAATATCTTTCCATGACTGGGGATTTTTCTTCATACAGTCACACTTATTAGGAAATTGTATCAATTGCCATGCACATACCAGAACAACTAAATATTTTGTTCATGTCTTTCCCTAGCAACTACGTGGTTATAATAAAGTTTAGCCTGGTAAGCCTTTGGAATTTGGAGTAATTTCTGACAGTAATCCTCCTGCTCTCTAACTTCAGAGTCTCGGTGTGCAGTACTTTTCTTCTTGCAGTCTACAGCCAAGTGAGACATTCAGGTTTGAATTAAGACAACACACTCCATTGTGGTTTAATCCCAGGTAGCAATTAAGTCCCAGAAGCTGCTTGCTCATTCCCCCACCCCTGCCCCAGTGAGGAAAAAAGTGCAGAGAAAAGGCAAACACCATGGGCTGAGATACAAACAATTTAATAATTGAAACACAATATAAAAGATAATAATAATAATTAGTCACTACTACTACTACTAATTGTAATGAAAAGGAGAGAGAAATAAAACCCAAGAGAAATAAATGATGCACAGTACAATTGTTCACTCCCCACTGACTGATGCCCAGCCTGATTCCCAGCAGCCTTTGGCACCTCATGGCCAACTCCTTCCCCATTAATATACAGGGCATGATGTTCTTTGGTATGAAATATCCCTTTGGGCAGTTTGGGTCAGCTGTCCTGGCCATGTTCCCCTCCATTCTTGGACACCTCCTCCCTGGCAGGGCACAGGAAGCTGAAACATCCTTGATTCAGAGTAAGAAAAACTCAACCCAAACTAAAACATNAACCACTAACATATTAGAAGTTTATATGTGGGTATTTTCTCATGCTCTGTTCTTTTTTAAATTAAAAAATAATAAAAGATAGAGCGGTGTCGAGTTGTAGAGTTGTGCCCAGAAATAGTTTTTTGTCACTTAGGTCTTTACAGGCTTGTTTTTTTTTTCTTTTTTCTCANCTCCATTCTTGGACACCTCCTCCCTGGCAGGGCACAGGAAGCTGAAACATCCTTGATTCAGAGTAAGAAAAACTCAACCCAAACTAAAACATCAGCCTGCTGTCAACATTATTCTCATACTAAATCCAGCTCTGTACCAGTTACTATAAAGAAAATTAACTCTATCCTACCTAAAACCAGGACAGTTTGCTTTACTGATTTATTTTGCACCACCTGAGATACTTCAAAATCTCCATTACAAGCACAGAGGTGCCCATCTGCTGTGGTTTACAGCTGCTAACTAACAGCTGCAAAAGGAGACACATTTTTGCATTGAGATAGCCAACTACAACTAACAACTTAAGAGCTGAACAAAGGGCATAGGACAGTTTTTGGCTCAGGGTAACTTTTTCCAAGGGAAATAAAAACAATGCATCTAAGCTTAACTATGTGTACTGTCAAAAAAAAAAAAAAAAGAAGAAACTAGAGTAGTTAAATTTCATATTTATATTTATATAGAGATTTTAATGTGCTGGTGGTTTCTTGGGTTTGGTTGTTTGGGCTTTTTTGGTGTGTGGTAAAGATAATCTGCAAGTTTGCACTGACAGAGGAATCTGCTGGTATCTGTTATACTTACCAACATCTCTGAACCTAAAATAGTAGAACAGAAAGCCTTGAAGAACCTCTTGGTGTATTTCTGGAGCAATGAGTTAAAAAAGATTAGATCTTTTCTGTAAGGACTTCCTTCACATAAGTGGAAACAGATTTTCCCTTTGAAAAGTCTCAGTTTTAGTTTATTTTTTTCCCTGCTTGACTTTTATTCGAACCATTCAGGTTTTGTGTGCTCATGAACAGCACATGGTAATTTGGAAACTTATAGATCACTGTACTTCAACTGACCATAAAGGAAAGGCTCTTTGGTCTTTTAAAGCTTTCAGTGTGCTAAGAAGACACGTACACCTGGTGTGATTCCCATGATAATGTGCATGTCAATTGTATTAGATAATGAATTAACTTGTGAAGTTCCAAAGTGATGAGAGAAACTATGCCCTGTGGATCTGCAATGAACAGGTAAACAGACAAACCAGATCAACAAGTTTGTTAAGGCCTTTCCTTTCTCTTTAACTGAACCAGAAAATTCTCCTGAGAATTGTACACCTCAGGCAACATGTCAATTATTTGGGGAACAATAAAGCACTCTTCACAGATGGATTCATATTCACAAGCTCCTCATTACATTTAGCATACAGCAAGTTTTGTTGGCAAAACTTATTTACTTAAAGTAAGAGGTGGTTAGGGTATTTATCTACCCTCAGTTATAATCTGGGAGGAAAAACACTGCCTACTTTAGAGTGAATGTGAAAAAAATTATTTGTTTGGTGCATAAGAAGAGCTGCTTATCCTAGAATAACTGTCACCTTTGCAATGTCTTTAAGACAGATTTGAAAGAATATGTAGTTCTGGTAGAATATTTTCCATCTGAGAAATTGTAAGTGCCTTTTAAAAGTAAGCAAAACCTGTAACTCCATTTTGTAACTCAGGTAAAGGTGTACTATTGTGGAAAAAAGTGTAACTCTCTCCACCTATTGCCATCAACACTGGTTCATTCCATTCACAAAATGAACATTTCTTCACTCTATCAGCTTTCTTATTAACTGCTTCAATTGTTGCATATGCATTCACTACATATAGAGAAATATATGCTTATCACCGTGTTTATCCACATCACTGTGACTGGTGGCCCACTACTTGAGGCAGTTCCTTTTTTGTGAATGAAGAAGCATCTGCCTGAAGCTGACACTGAGCAATCGCAACTGTTTGGGTTCATTGCTAGGTTTGGTTCACAGCTCCCACTTCTGCGTAACTCGTAAACTATCAGCGCTAAAATCTTCCTTTTCATAAAGTAGCAGTAGGAGATACTGTTTCCTAACCATACTCTTTAACTATGATCTCCTTGTGATGAATGAGGAAAGGGCTTAAATTATTCACACCATCTTCTTATCTGGCTGGCAGTAGGAAATAAAGGCACTTCCACCCCCCCCACGCCCCCCCCCCGCTTAAGGAAACTTCACATGAGGGAAACACTATGGTGTGCTTACTCACTTCATACAAGCTGCTGTGAGCCCAGCAAATCTGTCCTTCCTCCTTCCCACAGAACAGGCCTCTCCTAGCTGCTGCTCTGCCAGATGGATCCAGCCTCTGGGCTGACACTGTGGTCTACAAACGCGTCCTGTGGGCTGTTGTGCGATGATGGCATGACGGCACCCACCGAGGAGTGCCCGCTCCATGTCTTCACAGGGCTCGAGAGTCCTGCGTGCAGTAAGGAGTCACCTGTGAGAGCGGGAAGGCTTCCCTTCGAAGGCCGTACTCACCTAAGCACGGGACACATCCACCGTTTCCTACTGTCACTGTGCGGAGCCCAAGGGTGACAGCCCTGCTGTGCCCCCGCAGGGAACAGAGGTCCCTCTGTTCGAGGCGACGCCCGGTCACCCGTCTCCCCCAGCCCGGCCTCTCCTTCCTCAGCCCTCTCGCCCCACCCGCGGCCGGGCAGCGGCCTGCGCCCATCAGGCCCCGGGCAGTCAGCCCGGGTGCGGACAGCGCGGCCGAGCCCGGACTGCTGAGGCGGAGGCGGCACCGCAGCGAGGACCCAGCTTCCCCTTGGGGGCGGCCCTGCGGCGGTGAGTGCCTAGGGTCAGCGCCAGCGCCAGCCCCCCACACGGCCGCTGCCCCTCGGAAGCTCCTCGGGAACGGGAACTCCGGGGCCCATCCCGTACCTCTGCCCCGGGGCTGCGCGGGGGCGGCCGCGGCTGTACCGGCGCTCGCTGGCTCAACCAACCCCGCACTGCACAGCGCCGCGTCCAGGTGAGCCCGCCCCAGGCGCCCGGATTGACCGCACAGCGAACCAATCGCCCGTGGAGAATCTCCGCTGCTGCCCAATCACCGCTCCGGAAACGGGATGTGGGCGGTGCCCTGGAGGACAGCGGGCTCGGTGGCGCCGCGGCCGAGGAAGGGCGAGCGCGGGGGTGGCGGCGCGGGTGAGCGCGGCCGGGCTCCGGNGGGCTCCGGCGGCCGCCGGCCCGGCCTCAGCGGCTGCTGCGTGGAAGCCGCGTCGCGGTTTCTGTGCCCGCGGGAGAGGGAGTTTGCCGGGCACGGGAGCTCCGGGGGGCACTGCCCGCCCCGAGAAGAGCTTTTCCCAGTGGGGCAGGACGGGGCGATCCCATCCGTGGAGTTAAGGTTGGTAGGTCTGGCGGGCTCCAGCAGCAGTCACCGCTGCCCCGGCCTCCACGGAGAACTCAAATTTATAGGCACAAGATTTTTTTTTTTTTTTTTTTTTGTCCCTTCCACTTGCTGCAAGAAGGCAAATGGTAGAGAAATTTACGCGTTCTGACGGCGAAAGATCTCTGTTTTAAAATAGCTGCGTCTATATTTCCAGCCCTGGGTTGTGGCATGCGTGTGACGGCTGCTGTGTGGGCACGGCTGGATGGGAAGCGGGCTGTCTGTCGCCTGGCGCTCTAAGTGCTGGAGCCATTAGCGGCACTCGCATCGATCCGTGCATACAGATATGCCTGGCTAGGCCGCGGGTGCGCGCAGCACGGCGGTCAGGGGAACATACAAACTGTGTGTGGAACGGCGTTAAAAATACGTTATTACACGTACTTTTAGCTTTACAGAGAGGAAATGGGACAGCACCTTGTTCCCAAGTCAACTGATCATCTCTGGAGCTGCAGCAGCATCTTTAGGCTTCTGTTGTCACTCAAGAGCAAAAGCGGTGAGAGGACAAAGCTCGCTACGAGGTTTGTAACCTCTGGTGTGAGCCAGAGCAGTTGGAAACAACTGCTAGTGTGTGGGGATGGGAGTGCAAATAATAATAATATTGATGTATTATCATGGGGGCGGAGGGAGATGGACACAAAGGAATGACCCCGGAGGATACGACAGCCTTTTGAGAACCTTCTACCATATTTATAATTAAGCTGGAAAGGGCTATAGAAAATGAGTTATAAAATAGGTTGTAGTTGCTTTCTTAGTTAGACGCTATGTGCAGAACCAGTGTAATTTCAGCTTAAATGTTCTGAATTAGTAAACTATATTGCAGGAATGGTGAGAACCTTAAAATAAATCATACTCTATTTATTTAAGTATCTTGTTAGCCTTAAAGCATGTGGTTAGTTTCCATGTTGTGGTTCTGGAAAAAATGAGTAGATTTTAAAAATGCATTCTGTGTTATTAATGCCATGCCTCTGTTGAACACATGCTAGTTGTTCTCGTAGGTGTGTTAGTTCATTTTAGCTGTTGTATCTGAGAAAACAAAAGGTGAGGGCTTATTTTGCTGCTCTTGTTTGATTTTGGTAGTTTATTTAGGTCTTAATTATATGAATTCATGCTACAAAGATATCCAACATTTTTATTTTGTGTTAATGTTGTCCAGCACACTTTCTTGATGACTCATTTGCTTTACAGTGTGAATTATATTTAAGAAAGTAGTAAAACTTTCTTAACTTGTTAAACAGAGTTATACTTGTTAACATTTGTTTGGTCTGTCAATGAAATTATATATAGGAAAGTTTGACTGCAGTAGTATGCATAGTCATTTGTCAAAAGTTATTTTGAAAACAGTGCATCAAGATACAGTTTAAAAAATGTGAAGATGGAACCAATTATCCCTAACAAATACTTTGTTCTTCTCTAATATATTCCTGATGTACCATTATTTACTTGAAGCTCAGCATCTTTTTAAATTTCCTGTTTGGGAAGGATGAGGTTAGAATGAGAAGAACAAATTGGGCGACTGGAATATCGTGACGTTGCTTATGTTTAGAGTAGTCACTGTACTGCTGCTGCATACTGCAGGCTCTGGTACTTCTAACATCACAAATTCCAGAGAGGCTTTTCTCAGGGTGGCTGATTATATCAAGAATATTTTTGAGTATGACAGAAGAGAGATATGAGTGGGCTTTTCCTTATTCAAAACTGCCTTCTAAATGATCCGTTTCTACCAGTGCTAGATATTTGTGTACAGAAGGTTAAGCATTTGCTTGGCATGTGAAGTTGCAGTGTATGGTATATTAATATACTGCTGTGTTTTCTGTTTTAGTGAGGGCTTGTTTATCTAGTGGGAATGAATCGGTACTTTACAAAGGAGATTGACAGTTTCTGTGTATTCCCGTGTCTCGCCTTGTCTCTTGCTTTTCCTCTGGGGAAGCACTACACAAAGCCTTTGTGTTAGGCTGGAGGGGAGGAGAAACAGCTGCCTTTTCAGTGCAAGACACCAGGATTCGTCGTGGTTTTACAGGGATGCCTTGTTGTACATGGACCAGCCACTGTCCTTCCTCCCTGGTTCTGTGAAAACACTCTCACCTCAAGAAACCTGAGCTTCCTTTGACTGATCTCACCGAGCAGCATGTTGTGCCATGGATCTAGCAGATCAGCCTGATGGGCCAATTGTTAAAGTATTGGTGGGCAAGAATGAAAACATCCAAAACTGCCTAGATACAAGGTGTATCTTAAGGAATTCAAGAGCTACAGTTCATGTGTGTTTAAAAGTTGCTTGTTATGAACATGACTTTTTGTTCATGACTGGGGTGAAAGAAACTTGTTCAAATCTTTTGCTTGTTTGTTTGGGTTTTTCCTGTTTAAGAGTGTGGTATCTAGGGTACTTAAGTGGGAACTGAACATGTTAATTTTTAGAAGAGGAAATAAAAGCTATTTCAGTTGGATAAGAGAGTACAGCTAAATGGAGCAATTCCATTTTTCTGCTTTCCATGCACTAGTAGAGTGCTTTAATGCTTGTACTGTATTCTCTGCCATGCAGTGGCAGAATAAAAGTTGACTTCCTCTTTTCATTAAAAATATTGAGTACTATATAATGTGGCTTTTAGTAACTATATCCTGTGTGTTCTTTCAAAATAATGTCTTTGAAAATATTATGTAGTGTTTTACTTATCCTTTACAACTTTATTTATTAAAATTTTAGATTTGGAAGACTCCCCTCTCCTTGCTTCAGTGCTAGACATTTAGTAGTGTGCTTTTGAGGGAATCTAGTAACTCGGATTTTTTTTTTTAAGCTGCTCATGAAATTGAGGTGCCATTCTTAACAGTTTAAATTTATAGTCTATCCTTCTCTGTATTAGCTTATAGGTCACTAGTCTTGAAACCCAAGTAGTGGAAAATTCAAGCAAAAAAATCTGGCCTTCTGACACTTCGCCTCTTGATCTGCTTGAGAATTCTTTTCCCATTTTTGAGATGCTGTACAAGTCATAACATTTGATCAGTTATTTTTAAAAATTATTTTTCAATTAATGGGGATGAATTGTTGAAAATTTGTAAAGGTTTTTTGGGGAGAAGGGAAAGATTTCACTTGAGAGGATTGAGGAAAGGAGGGCAAATTGAGAAACTGAAGAAGTCTTGAATGTTTTTAACAAAACTGTTTTGTAAAAAAATTTAAAATATTTTCATTGTTATGTTCAGGCATGTTTTTCTGTGGTTCTTGTCCTGAGAACTTTTCATCACAGAATTGCATCACTCAAATGTTATTTCGTACTCTTGCTTTTTGTCTGAAGAGATTAATCAATTACTGAGAATTGCACTGATGAGGAGCTCTAGCTGCTAATTCTTTCTTTTGGAGAAATGTGTGTATGTTGCTTGGCCTTGTATTTCAGGGCAAGTAGTAGTTGAAAGAATTGAAGGCCTCTTTCATGGATGAAGTCTGCCAGATCACTGATGGCATTGATGAGGAGAGGAATTTTCTTTCTAGTACAAAGCTGTCTGATGTATAAAGGAAGGGTAAAATATGCTGAACTTACTTTGAGAGCTTGTAAAGGATAGCAAGTATCTTCAATACGTAGCCGTATTTTTCTATCTGGGTGTTGCAAGGGGATTTGTTACTTGTTGCGGGGATAGGTTACTATGTGGAGCTCACATGCGGAAAAGCGTAAAGAATCAGATTTTGTGTCATCCTGGTCTGTTTATATAGAGATAATTCTATTACGTTTTTGATACACTTCTCTCACACCTGAGGTTATACAAAAATTGTTCCACTAGACTCATCCCCAGTTAGGAGAGATCTTGCCGTTCAGAGCTTGTGTCTTTTCAGTAACTGGGAATTGTCTCCAGTCAACAGCTGCTTCCTGATTCTGAGGGGGTTTGTTCTGCTCTCTGTCACTTCCCAGATAATTTGTAGATAGTATTTGTTGCTTCTGTCATGCTCTGTTTCAGGGTACTAACATTTTGTGAGGGTTTTAGCAACCCTTATTTGATATAATGTTGTTCAACATAGTAAGAATTAGATTGCTTTGTTACGTGGTGTATCAGCCGGATATGTCTTGTAGCTGTCAAGTTTACTTGTTGCCATAGTAATGCTTCAAATGCCACTCGTGGCAAGCAGTGTGACTTCTGAGCAAATGAAGTATGACTCTAGCTTTGCAGTGTTGCAGAGTTTAAAAAAAGGGAGGCAGTGATCTGTAAATAGAATATACTTTTCAGCATCAAGCTGGTGACTTTTTAGAATGTATTTGTATTCTTGAGTTATATGCTGCCTTGAAATAATTATTTTCTTGTCTTTCCATTTGTCAGCATCTTGAGTTAAATAGATCTAGAATGGGCATTATCAACTGATAGAAAATGTATCGCATGAAGAATGACTGTGCTGTTCCTCGAGTGTGATTGAATTGAATGCCCTGTTCATATGTGATGCTTTGATTTTCCATTTCCCGTAGTATATAAATAAAATCAAAGTATAATTCCCTAAGTCAAATCATCCTAGAACAAATTGTTATGTTGTACTCTGAGAGTTGAAGGAGAGGAATTGACACTGGATCACTACTCTTTTTCTGTGTGAAGTTTAAGTGCTGTTTTGTTAAGCTCTGGAGATTATTGTGGTAATCATGATGATTTTGGGTGAAATTACAGTTTTACAGTTTTGAGCAAGACCGTGTATCCAGTGAGGAAACCTGTTGAACAATTCATCTGGTTAGAGAAAAATCTTGAAAGAATCACAGGATAGATTAGTATGAAGAAAATATTGATTGGTCTTGTGGGAGCAACGTGCTAGCTAACCCAGTCAGTTCGTGTCTTGACCTGCCAAGAACTGAGAAATCGATGCTGAAGCTGGGGAGCAAACCGTGACCTTCCCAAAGTAAAGCAGATGTATGCAGGAAAGGAGCTCTGTTATTGAGTGTCTGGTGATAGTTGTTATTTATTTGTAGATGTACATAGATATAAGGCTATTTTTAGCTCCTGCAGATGAAGTTGCACATTATTGTTAAACCAGTCTAAGAGTTGGCTGCTGTTTTTAAGTGGAAAATGATGTTCTCTGCCCGGGCCTTTTCTAGTGCCCACTGATCTCTGAGCTGCACTGAGTCAACTCGCTAACTTGGCAGAGAATGACTGCAAAAGGGAGTTGTTCGTGTTGCTTTTTGGCTGATACAGGTTTATAACTCTTGCTAGGTCATGCTGTTATGTGCAACTTCATGCTGAATGTGTAGCTCAGGTAGTCATAACCAGATCCTTTCTTTTGCTGTAGCCTGGGTGCTCAGCTGACAGGTCTTCCTGCCTATTGTCAGTTCAGGGAGGACACAAGAGAAAGAGGAACATTTTACGTGAAAGGCTGCTTTGAGGTGATGGTGCACTTTCTTCTCTGTTGATTTGAAGGAAATTTGGGCAGGATGCTATTTTCAGGCTGGACATTTCTTCCTGTTATTCTGATATATTACATTAGTTTTGAACCCAGGATACTTCAGTCATGTGGCAATGCTTCTGTATGTATCTTTCCTTGATCAGTCAATTTTCCCCTCCTAATCAAGGAGCAGCTGTACTTTGTCTGGCTTGTTGGAACTGGCAGTTAATACTTCAATTCTATTGTGAGGCCCTGCATCAACATGTAATAGCTCACTGAAGTATTTCTTTTTCCTGGAGTAAAGGTTTGGACAGAGTCGATTTATGGTCTGAATCAGGAATGTGGCTGACATATGAGTAGCTGTGCAGGGGATGTTGCTCATATTTGGTGTTGACATATTATAATGTGCTCTTATATTCCTTGCTCTGAAACACGTAAAAGCTGAATCTTGGTCTTAATAAGTAATAATGTAGTTATTACTACTCTTAACTGTATTATTTCTATTCTAGCTTCTGGTATTACTAAAAAATGTACACTATGTACACAGATTTCACCCATATCATTGAATGTTTCCTATTTCTCAGTAGAAATCTCATAACTCTGCTTGCCATGTGCTTGTGTATTCCCACAGAATAGAAATTAGTTGTTGTTTAAATAATAATTTCAAAGTGCACAAGTATCTCACCACGGTTTAAAACTGAATATGCTTAAAGCAAATTTAATGACTGTCGGTGTATTAAAAATAAAGGAAAATACTTACAACTTGTGATGATAGAATTGTATTTCTTTTATGTAAATTCAAGAACTTAGAGAATACTGTTATCAGTGTCGGGTTATTACACTTTGCCATTACGGTGTCATGTGTAACTGTTTCCATAGCTACAAAGTTAAATCAGCTCTGAGTCAATCTGAAGTAAAACTTCTAGTTTTAGACAAACTATTTGTATAGATTAAGTGTTCAAACATTCAAATTATACAAATATGGCAGGTTATAGGTCAACAAGACAATCAGGATTATTTCTGTAACCTGGGCCTTAGTTTGGAGAGATTTGGAATTGAATCACTTTATTTACATACAGCCAATACTTCTTAAAACATGTAACACTGTTATGCAATGCTTTATATTATTTAAGTAAGGGATGAAATGAAAGCCTCTAAAAATTTCTGAGAAACTTTGTTTTTTTGTTTTTAGGAATAATTGTACATTTATTTGGAAGATAGTTAAAATCTGATCTTGCACTCTTCGCTCTTCTGATATGTAGGAAATTCTTATCATTTTTGAGAGTCTCTTGACCACCATGTTTGTAATACAAAAACTTACTGATTTTTATGCCTCATCATTCTGCCATGTTTTATTTTTTCAACTGATCCTGGTAATGTTTTTTGTGAACTTAAGATAGTCCCAGAAAACTAAATATGCCTAGGATAATTGTATTTTCGCAATGAAATATGCTTGTATTATTTATATTAATTTTCAAAGACAAAAACTTCATCACTTATCTCAGTTTAACTGTGTGAAGACCAAGGGAATTGTGATTATTGAGGCTAACTTTGTGTGTAAAACCAGCTTCCCTAGGACTTCCCTGAATTATGTGTGCTAGCTGTAGTTGAGTAAGAGCATATAGTGTAGAAAATCATTGTGTGGTCTTTTAAGAATTGTCAGTTATGAGAAATCCACTGAAAGACTTCATGAAGCATTCTATTAATAGAGTATCTTTATTAATGCAAATTAAAGATCTTGGAGATACTTTTATAGTTTAAGAAATCTAAAGAGTCAAGCTTTTAGTTGTATGATTTGTGTGGCAGAATGAAGATCTTCTGCAATTTCCTAGATTAAAGCAACTTCTATTAGATAATGTGAAGGAACTGAGCTTCATAATTTTGCCATACATATTATCCACTATTGTAATATTTTGGTTTTCTTTTTTTTTTTTTTTTTTGTTTGTTTGTTTGTTAAAAAAAAATCTTTTCATGAAATATGAACACCAGAACTGGATATAATATGCCAGCAGCAATCCTCCATTGAGCAAGCAGAGGTATTATGATCTCTCTTAGTATTTATTTGCCTATTCATCCATAGTTGTCATAACTTTAATACTCCAACAAATGCATATGTCAGAAGTTACTGATTACTCATCATGTTAGGTGATGTTTCCATTTATTCTTTGCTCCTTGATGGATAGTGTCTTCTTTTATCTAAGTTGGCACATGTGTAGTTTGATTGCTGTCTGTTTAACCAGTTGATGCCATTTGTCCTTTACCACTTCCTGATCTCAGTATCAACTACAAACAATATAATTTTTGCCCAAGTAAAATATATTTCAGTGTTAAGTAAGAAATTGATTCCTATGGGAGTAATTAGAGAGGTATTTGTTCAGTTAACTTACAGTTATACTTTGGGACCTGTTATTTAATATATGATCTATTTATTTTCTGGCATTTTAGTTTCTTAGAAAGAAACTGTACTGTGTGATATAAACTTAGATGTCTTGCAGAACTATAAGTGCCATAATAACTATTATCTTTTTATGCCAAACTTGTAATGACATAGTAAAAAGTTAGTTTGATACAAGGGGGAACTTAGTTGAATGGCTGTAGTTCTAGTGTATTCCTTCAATTCTTTAATAGTCAAAGTCCCCTTATTTGACTGGAATTGATGTCGAGCTGATGGCCCATAGCTACCAAAGTAGTTTCATTTATCCTTTCCAAACGTTAACATCAGTTATCTTTTGGAGTGTTCTATGTTTCAGGAATCTTTAAATTAGAGATCTCCTTGAAAATTCCTATTAAGATACAAGTTATTCAAATGCATCCGTCTCAACCTGTTTGACCTAGCAGCATCTCACTGATATTTATGGTGGACTGGAAGACTCAGCGTCGTGGTGGCGGGGCTCGGGGCGCCGTGCCGGCCTGGCCCCGCTCGCTGCCCGGCCGGAGCGGCCGGAGCTGGCCAGGGTGCTGAGCCGCCGCCTGAGCGCCCGGGCCTGGGGTGCCCGTGCTGCCGGCAGCCGCCCAGGCAGCAGGCAAGCGCTTAACTGCTTCGGTACTAAAAGAGGGCTGCCGCTGGCAGCAGCGTCTCGTCGTCTCATGTCACTGTATCCTGGGACTTGCACACATACTCTATATGCCTTTGCTACTTACACCAGGAAAAGACTCTACTGTGCAAGTTTGCCCAGAGCCACAGCTTCTGGCCTTTTGACATCTTCAGTCATGCTAAATTCATCATCGGGACCAAATTCTTTGCTGTCAAAATTATACTGAATGCACCTATACCATGGGTGAGCAAGGGATATAAACCTTTTCCAGTGCACTTCTATGAGTGATCACTGTGCATTGCGGTGAACTTTCAGACAGTGTATAAAAGGCATTATTCTACCTGTAGAAAACATTATTCTACCTGTAGCTTAACAATTTTCACAAAACACCTCTAGAGGATCCAATAAACAGCCTCCAAAGATGAATCTAGAAAGTAACACTTAACATCTATAAAAAACTTCCAGCTTATTGCAGGTATTAGTTTCATTTTTTCCTCCATGACCTGCAATTTCCTGTGTCCTGTCTATTTGTCCACACCACTATTTAATTTTTTTAATGTACTTTAAAGATGATTAGTAATAGCACTGCTTTAAATTATTATTAAACATACCTCTCTCCCATTACTTTTGTAATTCACTTTTAGAAATATCATACTCATTTAGTAAGTGTTAGGCTGTATTCATTTGAATCTATATGTAGCTATGTTGCTACATATTTGCTGCCCTTTTTTGTAAGTAGTTATGGTTGAAGACACAAATTGTCATATTGATACAATTATGAAGTTCTGCATTTCTGTAAAAATATATGTATTTGTAATGTACATGGAATAGATATGTAAATAATGTAAACATATATGTGTATGTCGTAAAAACATATATACGTGTAATGTATATATATAGATATGTATTAAAAAGTGTGTTGTCATATTGTTTTTAACAAAATATGTTACCATAGCAGTATTATGAAGAATACTACGTTTCTGATTCCCTGAACTAATTTTAGCTTTGGTTCTCAGTTATACCTGAGAATCTTGAACAGAGCAGAAGCTCTTTGTTGGCCACCTCAGTAATTATGAGGAAGTAGAAACAAGAAACACGAGAGAAGCACGAAGCTGTTTGAATATTAGCACCTTCCTCCTTCTCCCCTTTTTCCATTTAATTCCATTTCCTCAGGCCCTTTCTGGTGAGAGGTTTGGATGCCCTTCTGCTGTGCAGCCTACGTGGCTCTCAGGCAAGAGCTGTAATTTCTTGACATGGCTTCTATTCCGTGTAGTGTGAAGTCAAAAGGCTAGAGCAGAGAGTCGGAACTGATAAGTAACGGAACCTGAAGGAGGCAGCTGGAGATATATTAAAGGCAAAAATAGAGGATTAGTTTATTTATTTATTTAGGCTTCATGTGTGTGAATTGTATGTTTTAGTCTAAACATGGTGACGGGAAGGAATTTCCATGACTTGTGTTTTTTTAAATCCTTGGCATGTTTTGATAAACTTGCTTCATTTCTTATGCATCACCATATGCATGGCAATTTTAGTTCACACACACACACACACACACACACACAAAAGAAATCTCTAACTAGTTGGTTGAACTATTTTAATATTTTGAGAGCATGACTATTGCTCTATCCATGAGTGCTTTTTTTCTCTTTAAAGTAAGATGTAAGCCTCTCACATACTTTTATTGAATTTTCAGCTTTTAAAATTATTACTGAACAATTGTTAGTGGTTGTTGAAATCTTATTTACTAGCTGCCAGAATGAAGCAAAGCTATTGGATGGAAGCAAATTAAAAACACTTTTTGCAATTCAATACTACAGCCATCAACCCTTAACACTTCTAAAAATGCACCTGAAACTTGAATCTCTTCTCTTGTTCCCATCACTAGCTACCAGCTCAACAAAATTTCCAGGAACAGATTGTCCTTTTGTCAGCCTTGACAACTGATAGTGACCAGCAAATGGATTAAAAAGCATACTTTGCTCTGTTTTTTTCTGCATGCTCTAGGGTCTAGGGTATGGTTTTAAATATTTAATGATGTGGTAAAAGCCCTTCCCCTTGGAGAAGGAAGTTCTGTGTCACTAAAAGTGTGTGATCACTTCTCTAGCAAACAATGTAGAAATCTCTGTATAATTCTTTCTTATGTGTAAGTAGTGCCATATCAAAAATAGGTGTATATATGCTGAATGTAATTAGGGAAAAAAATGCCTTAATCCATCACAAAGAAAGCCTCCATGGTATTGGATGTAGTCAGGATTTGCCTCTAATGTGTTTTCTGTGGGAAAGGTAGAAAATATTAGAATTTAGTTAAAATTCTGAGATTCCTTATGAAATTATGTTGAGAAATATCCAAACAAAACTATTTAGAAAAGTGAAAAGAATGTTAAGAGTTGTGAATATTTTATTAAATGTCAACAAAATTAGGGGAATTCTTGTCCTTTTTTTCATCAGTTGTACCTAGTAACGTACTTGTGGAAAGATGCCTGAGGATAAGTACAAAACCACGGATAATATAAATTATACTTTCCTCTAGTTCTTTTCCAATTTTTATTAACGGACTTCCTGCACTGAATATATTCAATACATATTTTCAGTAACCCACAGTAGTTTTCTTTTTCATGTAGTTGACTGTTTTCCACTTGAACCATTGTAAACTTTTAGCATTCACAGTATCATCTGACAAGAAGTTGCACTGATTAGTTTGCTCTGAGTCTGGCTCCTGCTGACCTATTTTGATATTTTTTTGGTTCCTTTATTAAAGGACATAATAAATAGCTGATTCCTAGCCAACTTCTCTATGTCCTAACGGTTTTGTAGACCTCTGTCAAGTACCCCTCTCTACTTCCCATCATCCCTTGAAAAAAATTGTAAGTCATTACTTCATGTGGAAATTAGTCTGTATCCCTGGTTATCTTGTTCTATTTTCTTATTTCATGAACTTTTTTTTTTTTTTATATTTTGAGATAGCAAGGGCTAGAATTGTATACAGTATTCGAGCTATTAGTGAATCATGGATACATACATGATCTTCATGTTGTCATCTGCTTTGCCTGAATTCCTAACTTTTTTTTGGACTGCTATTTAGCATTGAGTTGCCATCTTTTCTTACTGTACATCATAATAACAAGATCCTATTACTGATTGCTAATAGTTTCTCATATGTTTAATGATCAGTTAGGATTATTTTTCTGATATACATAATTTTACATGTGCTTACATAGAACCTAATTTACCATTTTATCTCCTGGTTATACAGTACCATGAAGTCACCCAGCAGTTCCTCTCAGTTGTCCATTTAATGGTTTAGATAGGGACTTTAAAGGTCATCCTGATCCAACCCCTGCCATGATTGCCCGGTTGTTCAAGGCCCCATCCAATCTGGCCTCATCTTTTGAAGGAGCATTGTGTTTACATACCCAAGGAATCCAGTCCAAATTTGAAAGCAGAGCTGTTAATGATCCACATGGAAGAGCCTGAGTCAGGTTTTCTGTATGTGAACACTTTGTACAAAAATACTTTTTTAATGAAACCTGAGTGAAAATATTGATCTTAATAAATGATAACTCATCGGCCTAAAAAGGGTATCTCTCTGTGCTGTACTGTATATTTACAGATGATCTAGACAAGATGCAAATACTGCAATTACATAGTCTGGTGATGCAAGGGTATTAAAATTAGCAAATATGAAGATGGAGGAACTGGAGAAAGAGCTTGCTACGCTGAGTTAATAAAGAATGAAAATTATCATAAAGCAGTTCACATAGGATAAATAATTTTAAAATTTACAGCAATGAACATACTTCCTTTGAATGTGGTCTTGCAGGTTCTGTGAAAATAGCAGGTTAGTGCTTACTAACAATGCTGGTCTCCACATCTCAGAGGGGGTGTTATAGAACTGGAAGAAGCACACATGTGGGTATCAAAATCAGCAAAAGACCAAATAGTTGAAGAGGTAAATGAGGGAGCACATGGTAGTGGTGTATTCCCTGTGTACGACTGAAAGGTGAACAGGGAGCAACTGTACACTACCTTCCTGTACAAGGGTTAATGAACCTCAAATGTAACTAGCAGAAGACAAATGGAAACAAAGATGTGCTTCCCACAGCATGGAATTAGGTTACAATTTGCTTACAGTAGAGTTACGGATGGTAAAGTTTTCATGGTTCAGAAAAGTTCTGATGAACTTGGAGACAAAAAAATCTTAAATGCCATCTTTGGCTCTGTGTTTTGTGTCCCAGCTTGCTATATCCCCAGAAAATATTCTAGCACCTGTGATCATATGCTTTCCATGTCCTTTTCTTTTTCCCTAGACATCAGCTGCTGGCAGTAGTCAGGGACAGAGGATTGGACTAGGTGCATCTGTGGTCTAATGCAGCCTGTCTCCTCTTCTGATTAGCTGTCCATGCTATC
>VYZQ01017096.1:0-25048 GCA_013400655.1 Mystacornis crossleyi
TGCCAGAGCTCCCAACAGCCGTTGTCATTCCATGAGGGTGAGGAGGCAGTTTTGGATGTGTTCTTTGCCATGGGATGGGACAAGAGAGTGCAAAGGGTCTTTGTGTCCCTTCCACGCCACCCCATGATTCCGTGGTATGATCAGCATCTCTTTGAGTTCCATTCCAGAAACGTCCTCCCATTAACCCAGAACTTCCCCCCTCCTCTTTTTGCTCCCATCAGGGATATGTTGCCAAGTGCCAAGCACCTCAGCATTCCCTGGGGATGCCATTCAAAGCTGAACTTGTGGCCTCAGCACTTCAGAATGCCCAGTTGGCCCCCATTCCAGTCAGGAATGTCTCAAACAGCAGCGTGGAGTGTTCCGACTCCACCACTGGGACAGCTCACATAGAATGTAACTGACTTAC
Source organism: Mystacornis crossleyi (assembly GCA_013400655.1). Classification (NCBI taxonomy): domain Eukaryota; kingdom Metazoa; phylum Chordata; class Aves; order Passeriformes; family Timaliidae; genus Mystacornis; species Mystacornis crossleyi. Next base: position 407 of record VYZQ01017096.1, read on the forward strand.
TGGGTTTGGAATTCCTGGCTTCAAAAGCAGGTGGTGGAATATCCTCTCCTGGGAATATCCACAACACCAGGAGGCTCCCTGGAAGTCACTGGTCAGGGGCAGAGTCAGATGAACAATCCTGAACTGGTTTTCAGATGAATCCACAGCCTATGGCTGCAGCAATTCCAAAGCTGTTCCTTCTCCTTGGGACAGCCAGGGAAAACATCCCCATCATGGATTGCTGACAGGAAAAACCTCACAGCTCCAGGCTCCTTGGCTCCTCCCAAATCCAGGCCAGCACTCCAGCAGGCTCGAAGGACAAGACAACAGGACACACACAACGAGGTGGGCACCACATTCCTCACCGGAACTGGGCTGTTCCCACATCTCTGTGACAGTCAGGAGCATCCCCGTTTCTTCAGTCTTTCATTCAAGAGAAAGAGACAACAGAGCCCTTAAACATCCAGTGTGTAATCCCAACAAACCAGGGAAAACCACCTTGCTCTGGGGAGAAACGTAATTGGCCCAGTTTTGGCCAAGACTGGAAAAAACCAAAGAGCAGTACTTGAAATGTTTCCAGGCATGGAGCCTCCAGAAATGCAGCTCACAGGCTTCTTCCCATGGAAACCCCAATCTTGCCCAGGAACGGGCTCAGGGAGAAAATCCTGCCCGTTCCACCAGCCTGGCACAGAGCGTATTCCATGGATACCCCAGGAAGGTGTCCCTGACCATGGCAGGGGGTTGAACAGGTTGATCTGTAAGGTCCTTTCCAACACAGATCATTCCAGGAGTTTAAGGTGAACTTGAGCCACTTCTCAGCTCGCAGTTCCTTCCCAAGCCTCATCCTCTGGGCTGCCTTTCCCATACGTCACTGGGAAGGGAAGCAGTGGTTTCCATGCCACTGTCATGTCACGACAGTTTTATTTCACTTCTCTGGGTTGCTGGGCAAGCAAAAAGCCTTTTGTAGATATTTTGAATGATCAAAAAACCTACTCTTGCCCAGAGAAGCCCTGCCACTTGGGAAAAGCCATGGCAGAGGGAGAGAGTTTGTCTTAAATACCTACTAGGGCTGCAGGGAAATGACCAGGACCTTGACTAAGCCCTGGCATGAGTTAAAGCCAGTTGCAGAGGACATGGAAATCTGCAAAGGACATGGAAATCTGCTGAGCATGGCATGGAAAAATGCCACAGGTGAGAAGCTGACAAGAGGTACAGACAGCAAAAATGAAAGAACAACTGGGCTTCACGGGTAGGAATTTGGAAGTTACATGAAAAACAGATGAATCCCACAGATAATTGAAGGAGAGTGGTGGGGATTTTCTGGAGAGCAGAAGCCAGCAGCATTTGTGTAACTGCACCAGTAGCAGCATGAAAGACTGGGATTATCTAGGTAATGGTATCAGAAATGCCAATCTGAGTATAGGTGCAGCAAAACTGGGACGAGAAAAAGCAAGGAGAGGAGAGGAAGGGAAAAGACTGGATAGGAGAAAGGGAAGTATGCCAGCAGGAAAAAAAGGGACAGGAAATGAGAAAGGTTACAATAAGGTATGAAAATCATGTTGCCTTGGAGTGCTTGCTGGGAAGCATTCTGTTCCGGCATCTCAGCCGAAATCAGAACAATCAAACCAAACCTGTTGTTCTGGCCATGCCACACAGCCCAAACCAACTCCCATGGTTAGGAGACACAGGAGGAAAGGAACACTTGCCCTGGCAAGCAAGGGAGCACCCCATCAGACAGGTCAAGAACCTGAATGTTATGACAGCAACAGTGCTACCCACTGCCCCATAAGAGCCTGCTGAGTGTTTTTTGAGTCCTGACACTCCCAGTGAGCTAAACACTACTGTGGCAATTACTCCATTGTCACTGAATCCAACACAATCCAGAAACCAGCTAAAATATGCTGCTGTTACCCAGTGCCCGAGTTACACGATGAACAGAAATTTTATTACCCAAAATGAAACAAGAGCGAAAACGCTGAGGACAGCAACGTGCACTCATGCAACAGATGTAGAGCTCGAGACGCCCTTCAGAACAACAGATGTGGGGTTTTGGTGTTTTTGAACCAGTACTTCTCAGCTTAGATTTGCAAGCATATACCCATATTAAAAAAAACCCCAAACCACAGACCAAGTCTTTGTGCCATATAGTAAATGTTTTATTACGCATTTGATCTGGAGTTTGGAATTTCCTCACTGCAAGGAGAGGAGAGTTACACCATCACTTGCTGCCAAGAGCATACCATTTATATAAAGACCTTGATAACTAACACACTTGGAACCAGGATGAGGACTGCTCCAGGGCCTTACAGCGTGATTTACAAAGCTGTTTAAAACTGCATTTGAGATAAGCTTTAATCTGGATTATCTTTGAGTAACATTTTGCCTCAATGGACAAAGCACATGACCGATTCAATCTGTTATATCCATCGCAGCACTTAGTTTAACTGCTGGCTCAATTTAGAGTTCTACCACCCACTTATACCTGACATATGGCTCTTGGCTGTATATAAATGCCAATTTTAGCCATTTCTGACTTGGATTTTAGTAAGAACATCATTTGCCTCTCACTCTCAGAAGCAGAAAGAACTGCCAGCAGCTGGCTGTGCATATTCATAGTTATTTCACATTTTCCTCTATATTTCTGAACATCCTGTTTTATGGAGCTTGTGTAAATACATGGGTGAGCATCTGCACCACAGGCTGGTGCAGATGTTAGAAACTAATAGGGGAAATTATCTTTCCATCTGAAAGACACTGTTCCCACACTTTGCTGAGAAAGGATCACTTTCCATCACACAGGTATTTTTGGCCTAAAGCCTCTTTTCAAACCACATGCAAGGCAGCAGTACAAGCTATAGAGATCTGTAATGCAGGCAAATGGGAGACTGAAACTTTTACCTGAAAGAGGCTTTATTTTTTTTAACTAGAGGAGAATACAAACCACTGAGTATGCCCAGAGTTTGCACTCATCCTACTATTTTAAGCTACCTAAGCAATGACATGCAAACAGGCTCTGACACAGGAAATGTGGGGAAAATTGGATAACATAGTTAAAACAAACTCCTAAATTAATGGAGGAATATAAAGAATAACTCATAAAATGCTGTTTCCTGAAAAAGTGTTTTTCTCTAAATTAATCTAAGAATGGTAGTTATCCTCAGCGACTCTTCATTTTTCTTTATTCTTTAAGTGAACCAATTTATAAAAACACAAAGACAACATAAAATTATTATTCCACATTGGATGGGATAAGACTGTTTTCTGACAGTGCTTAGTTGAGGTGGAATGATCAATGTATTGGAAGCCTTCCAAACAGCCCTTGCCTTTAGAAAAGAAGACAAGTTTGTCACATTCTCTTTCGCTGCACTTCTTTTCCAAGCCAAAGAAAAACCACATAAACAGTCCAATGAGACACCCTGAAGGCTTAGTCCTTTCAGACATTGCAGACTCAGCTACATCTACTTAAATGCAGGTTTTGGAACAGCACTGAACTAGAAAGGCACTAAGGTACATCATCTTCACGTGTTTGAGAAGTAGGAGTCGTTCTGAATACACTGCAAAACAGATATTTATGGACCAGCATCAGGCATCAGAAACAATCTTCTCACATACCAAGAAACCCCCAGGATTTCTCCCAGTGTGTACTGCAGGGGTTTGAAATATCAATCTGGAAACATCGCGTACAGAACTCTTGACTTAAGTGCGTTGTGCTGTAGCCCCGCTCAGCTTTTTTCAAAGGCTTTGTGCAACAACTACTGCTGAAAAAGACCCCCAAACCCAAAGAAGAACTACTTTTTCCAAACCCTCAAATATTTTTCTTAGGTCCAGGAAATGCAAACAAACCCAGAGGTTTTGAGATCCCTTCTGCATTTTGGAAACATTGTAGGTACTTGAAAATCCTCAGTTTAGTAATCAAGAAGTCCCCTTAGGCAAACTTCACAGAGCTTCAGTGCTATTTTAAAAAAGCAGGGTACTCCTGAAACAGGAAATTGCTCTGTACTAGTTGCCAAGACTATGTTATTAAGGAAAAAAGAAGTCCTAGAAATGTGAAGAGAAGGATTATTGCAACATGAAGCCACTCTCATGAAACAGATAATATATGGAAGAGAATTCAAGTCCCATTAGAAGGCAATGGAAGCAAGTTTCAAAGTGATGGCAAAGTAATTTCTTTTCAAATTACTTAGTTAATTTAAATGTATTAAACCATTAAATTAACAAAACACATTTTTCAGTTACAGCACTTTCTTTAAAGAAACTTTGAAATCGAATCTCACTGGATTCAAACATGGTCTAAAGGTTAATTAGTTTCAATTGTCACATTAAAAAACAAACCTTTATCTTAATTTTTTTTAATGTGTTAGGGCCCATCCTCCCATTCAACTTCTTTCATTATCACACCAAGACCATGTGATTGAATGAAAAATTAGCTACTGCACACTAACAATTAAGACCTCAATCTCCCATAAAACCAGCATGGAGAAAACAGGATTCAGAACAAGTCTGACAGCAGAACAAGAAGAGAGAATTAAATTCATGTGTATAAAAGTATCAGAAAACAACCGAATTTGGAGTCTATTCTGTCAAATATAACTAGTATCTTACCAAGTACTTATTTTTTTTAAAGTATTTCAGGTGGAACTGCGTGAAAACTGATCCTTCGAAGATTTATGTTCACATACACAACCATTAAAGCAGCATGAAGGTCACCCATGGAAATCAATATAAAAATAAAAGTTTAGCATAACCTTTTTTTCTATTTATGCACAATATAAACTAGTAGGAGACAGGGAACTTTTAATAACTCTTTACAATTGCTCAATACAGGTTCTCCTGTAAAGGTAAATTAAGCGATCCCAGCAGTGTCATTCCTGTCAGTGGCACCAGTAGTAACAGCACTGAAGTTAATGAATCTCACCAGTTTAAGAAAGGTTTCCACAGTTACCTGACAGTGCCTTCACTCCTTCAATCTGATTGAACTCCACTGACATGGGAGCTAATTAGCTCAGTGCAGAGTTCTACATGTACCCGTAGCCCCTTCTGAGATTATTTGGGATAAAGGAGGTTCCTGTCACAAGCAGTTTCTTGGGCACCTGCAGTTTCCCAGTTGCTGCAGCCCAAGCACTTCCTCAGTTTCTACCTACAGCTTCTCTAACCACACCTTTGGTGACACCTGAAAATGTAGGAATATGATCCAAGCCAGCTGTTCTGTCTACCTGTGTTAACATTAATTGATTTAGGACTTTCTACACAGGAATCAAAATTACCTGAATCAGGCCACTGTTTAGAGTTCAGCCTTGTTCTAATTCAACATGAATTTCAAAGCCCAGAACTCCAGTAGAAAATAGGCTTAGAACATCTCATGACTCTCATTTGAGTTAATAGCCTAGTTATGATTCACTTTCTTTCCTGTTTGCCAGACTTGATCTGCAGCCTGAGCAGCATCACAGTTGCTTAATTAATCCAGTAGCAAGGAAAAACACAAATACTGTTCAATCTTAACTCGAAAAATGAGCTTGTAATGCTATTGTCAGAAGGCAAGCTAGGCTTATGTCCCTTGGTTCAGCGAACCAGGAAAACTTAAGCTGACTCAATTACAGCATTAGCAATAGTCCAGACATGCATCACTGTGCACAGGAATATTCACAAAACCGTCCTGACAGCAAGTTTCTCTCGAAGCTCATTGCAAACCTTTTAGGGTGTTTAACATTCCTAATCATGCAAAAACCAATGCACTTCAACAACAAGGTCCAATTTAAAGCGTTTGATTATTGCTGTTCACAATTATAATTTTCCAGGTTCATTAGGTCAAGCGTGAACTTTGCCTGGTGGACAGAGGCTGTCACACCAGAGGGAGGTTGGTACACATCCTCCTCCCTGTATGTGGGAACTCTTATACATCCTATTAAGTTGTGTCCATTTCACAAATATGCTAATCCAGCGTGCCAGGTTCATAATCCAGGTAAAAGGATCATTGGAGAAAAAGTCAGCCCTAAAACCAGTGAGATAATCCATGCAGTGACACTGGATTTACCCCTCAGTATGACAAACACTCCTCTCTGTAACCAGATTTATAGGTTAGCACCACGGAAATTCTAAGTGTTCGTGCTGCCCATCAGTAGATAATATATCCAGTATTATTTACACACAATCAATTTGGTTCATGTGAAAAGGTCTGCTACCACATCTGACTGATAACCTTAAACACTACATGAATTTTCTTTTGGAAAGCTGGTATTGGGAATGCCTGGAAAACTTTCAGTAAGAAAAAGATTCAGCAGAAAATATTTTGGGGGCAAGGGGTGAAACACAGAAAAAACCCACAGGTTTTTTTCATACTTTTAATACAGCTTCTGTCAAAAAGGGGCTTCCTGTGTATGAGGAGAAATTTTGTTCCTGTATACATGTGAGGGTATAGATCGTGACTTCTCCATTGTTAAAAATGTCTCTCTAACCCTCTGCATCAACCTTCGACCCCTGCTCACTCCCGACTCCACTGTGTCGACGTAATTGTGTGGGAAGTCACTTTACAAAGAAGACAATTGAAATACTTGGGTTGAAGGTATAAAAAGAAAAGCTCAGTGTACAAAAGAGGAGCTCAGTGGATAAATCATCCTCCCAGAATGTAAGAGAAATGCCAAACAGGATTTACATCCAAACATTCTTTTCCATTGTGCATCATATATCAAGCAGTGATGGATTTTATTTTCTCCCAGGAAAACTCCTGTTTTATAGGTTTTTTTGTTATAAAACTGGATATAAACTCAGCAAAGGGTTATGGGGATGGTGCCCATGGGAAAATAGCTGTCTGAGAAAGAGTTTATCAACTGGGAAATAAATATTTTTCTTAGAGGTCACAAGACAGGAATGCAGCTTTTCACCTGTGCCTAACTAGCAAAAAAAAATTGGTCATATCTAAGTTGTTTTGATAACTGATAGATCCTTCTACCACGAAGACAGGATGGATGGTACAGAGTTTTGACTCATTTGCCTGGAACAATGGCCATTTCTTTTTATGCACTGAGTCCTCTAGAATAAAATAGAGCCACAGAAATCAAGACTATCATTTCCTGGAATCCTATGAGAATAATGTTGTAAGAACATCAACAAGAGAGCTGCAAAAAGAAAGGATCAATCTCTTTTTGAGCTGTTGAAAAAAGAAAAAAAAAGTGACTAGAAATGTCAGAAGTTGATAGCTTTACCAAAAGGGGATCTAAAACTTCTGAATTGATGTCAGTTGGTATTTCTGCATTTCTAAAAGACCAAACACTAAAAGCTCTGGAGTTACATCCTAATTCCACAACACTGCTTTGATGATCAGTGTTTAATGTCAAAAGCTTCAGAGAAAAGCTGAGATACTGCCTGTAGAACATATGATACAAAGCAACAACAAAAATGGCATATTAAAGCTCCAACAAAAGTGTTTACTGTTCCGTATGAAGAAAACAATGGAAATGCAACATGGACAGAAAACTGAGCAAACTGATTTTACAGTGTTTGATTCAGTAGCAATGCTTCATCCTTTTCTTATTACACTGTTCTTTTAATTCCACACTTACTGGAGGCCTAAGGGAGAAAAAAAAAGTCCATTTCTTCAGAAAGAAAATAACGTTGGTAGAGTAGGGTCATTTTTTGTTCTTTCATCCGTTTCAAAACAGAGAAGCTGTTTCCTCTTACCTTCTTTCCACTGTCAACTTCCCCACAGCACGAAATTATTAGTAGCCTGCCAATTATTTTCAGGATGACAACTTAAGAAAATCTTCAGGACTCCCAATAAGACACTGAATGCACCTTAAGAGGTGAAATAACAAAGCAAAAATGTAAAAATAAGTCAATTCTATGTTTCGGGCATTTCCAAGACAAAAATCATAACCCTGAATTATAGCAAACAAGTCATGGATAAGAACGAGGGGAAAAAAAAAAATCCCCAAAACCCTGCTTCCATTGAATCCTCCAATTATACAGACTGGTTCTAAATGAATGCCTGCAAAGGCAATAAAAAAGAATTTAAAATGCAAATTTTAAATACAAGAACAAAAAAAAAGATGGCATCTCTGATCAATAACAGTGCCAGACAGCCAAAGGGGAGTCAAGGTTAGCTGGAATAGTGACAGGGTGGTTGTAAGGTCCTTAACACGGAATGGACTCCAACCAATGTACCTCATGCACTAAAACAAAGGGGGAAAACACATAATCGTGCCCTAGATCCTATTTTTAATGCAAAATGTCCTATCCTTCCATCTCTTCAGGGATCTCCAAGCAGAACTAGGAAACTGATTCATTCTTTTTTATTTTTGCCACTTTGCCCTCCTTTAAGTGTCTAAGGGCTCACATTGTTTAGCAGTAACATATACCTGGACTCTTATCTGTATTTAGTACCACAGATAGTTGCAATGAAGCCAGGAATATATTGATTTGTATTGCTGTATTTCCTGTTTCAGTTCAAAAAAAAAGCAAAATTGATTCCTGTGAATTGTACTAGATTTGCCAAGCATGGAGAGGAAATTTCTCCATTTCTTCACACAACTGGCACCTGCTGGACAGCAGTGATTTAACCCACGTATATTAATCCTGGCCCAGGGAGAGGATTTCTTAGTTGACATCTATACCCAGTTTAATTTTAATAGTTTAATCTGTGAAGTCATTAAAAATGCCAGTCAGAGTGGTGCTACTCAGAGCAGCATTACATGGGCCACAATAAATTCAGTGCCTACACTGAGACGTGCTGTCAAACACAGCCACTCCTTGTGCCCTGCTGGTCCACATTTCCAGGAGCCCCCATGAGCAGCACCACGAACATCTCTCCCACCCTACAATTCAGGAAATTACCTGATACTTCAGGTACCACTGCAGCAGCCTCCTCTCTTCGCCTGGTGTAGAGCGCACAGGGGTGGGGAGCATCACTGAGCTGCATTTCCTCACAGGAATATTTTCTTTTGAAGTCAACTAAACCTTTTCTCCCAGACTGGTCTGTTTCACTCTTAGAATCATTCCCACCACGAACTGGGACAGTATTTGGGATCGATACCTTCCAGTCTGACTCTCAGCAACAAACTTCTGTACTGGCACAGATTCACTGTGCTACAGATCCATGTGGTTGGATCCCTGCCTGTGGGAGGAAAACTCACACGTTGCCTAAAAACTCCCAAATGCCACTCCACAATTTCCTTATGAACTGTTGGAGTTCCTCTCCAACTGTCCTCTCCTTATTCAAGGGGAGGACGGGAGGAAATATAGTTTCCATTGCTGTTCAGGGAGATTCTTGTCATTAATTTCCAGGGTAAGAGATAAGACATAGTCCTTCATAGAAGCTGTTTACCTTCCTTGAAGTATGTATTTGTGAATCTATTCAAGTATATATTTAAGCCCCCTTTCTCTTCCAGGCTTTGGTTTATCTGGTTATTTTAGCTGAAGCAGTCACTCTTCAGAGACTGTAAAAAAAAATTAATTTTTTTTTCACTATATAGACACAACTTACATAGCTTCTACTATCACATCTGAATTCACACTCAAAACCACTGCAAGATATATTCCCAAATGTAGGAAAACAGAGTGCAGCTTCTTCCAGTTTAAAACAACAACAGATCAGTTACCATCTAAAGAAAATACTAAATACCCTATTCCTGAAGCATAATCAAACTTAACAAAGCAGTAGTATTTAATGAAACAGCTGAGCTACATGATCACATTGGAAAGCAGCTCTGTATCTCCAGCTGAGCTCCAAGCCTGTGTGACTCCATCAGGTCCTCAGGCTTCTCTCAGGCAAGGTTCAGACAATATTCATACATTAAGGGATGCTATTCCAGCACAGAAACAAATACCAATCACAGTCTGTGGGATTATCCTCAAATCACACCATTTTTCCTAATCATAGGTTGCACACAATTTTGCCTTCAATGTAATATACATAAAGAAATAGTTTATTCAAAAGTCTTAATGAGCACTTAAATGAACATAGCAAGTGTTGTGAATACAACAGAAATAGACCCTTGAGAGCCTTTCTGTATAAAAATTGGTACCAGAACTGTTCTGTACAGCTGTAATGTGCCACTCAGTTCATGTCCCTCTCTCTTGCCGGAAGGAAGGGGAGAAAATAGGGAAGATCACGTTTATCAAGCTCTGCCTTTCAACAGGAAAATCGTGATGACTGATATGAGCTAATCACACAACTGAATCCATTTCCAATTTGCATTTCAGTGCCTAATGCAAACATATGTTCAGGATAAGGTTAAATAACCGCATTATTAGAAATTAGGCAATTATGGATAGACACAGAGAAAAGGGGTTTAGGTCTACTATTATGCATATTGAATATCTAATGAAAGAAACCTGAGGGGGTAGTTTTCCCAGTTGTACTAAAAGCCTAAATATTTGAAGTGTCTCTTCTCACCAGTGAATGCTTGCTTGATCAGACTCTCTCAGCTTCTCATTCATAGGGAATGACCCAAATGCACAGCCTGAGCATAACTCTGAAGGCTTAAACTGCTCAGAATATAATTATTGCAAGACAAACATTTTATTTTGTACTTAAAAATTTAGCAGAAGCTCAAGAGTTAAACTTCTCTTATAATTAATCTGTGCTTGGACCATATGCTGTGCCCAGAATTCAAACCAGTTCAAGACTCATCTCCTGGTAGCCACTGTTTTGCTGAAAGTTCTGCCAAGAAACACCCTGTCCCCCCCCAACCAACCCCAAACCAAAAAAACAACAAACAAACAAACAAACCATAAAACAAAAAAACAGAGCTGAAGCTGGGAGCTCACTCATACCATAACTTCTAGGGAACATGAGCTTTACAAAATGAATACAAATACTCTGCTTTTAACAAATGACAATGTAACTGCCTTTGAAAATGATTCCTGTGAGTTGTACTAGATTTGACAAGCATGGAGAGGGAAGGAAATACATATACGAGTAAGGAAATAAATTTTTTTTAAAGTACCTTGTACTTTTACCTCTAAACTCTGCTAAAAGGAGTTTTCTAAACTGGAAAACTCCTTTTAACAGAAGACCAGGCATGAAAACACTGCTGCAACAATTACCAATAGTCTCCCCAAAATGAATCAGACTGTAGGGTATGAGGTGTATTTTTGGTTCCTAAATACTCCGATATGACCATCAAATACATGAATGGTAATTACTGCCAACATTTTCAATGGAAATGTCAAAGAAAACAGAATATAAATATTAAAAGCATATTCTTTCAAATAGGACCAAAGTCTGTATAGGAGTAACACAAAACCCAAGAGGCTGCTTGTGGTGACCGTGCATGAGCTCTCATCCCTCCCTTTAGCAGACACTGACAAGAAATCAGCCTTGGCAGTGCCTAAAAGGCCAAGGGCTGCCAAGGGCCATGTAAGCTGCAACAATTTAGCCCTGCTTTTGTGTGTTCAGTAACTCCCGGATGAGGCTGGAATACAAACGCACTGATTTGGCATTTAGGGGATATACGTGGAGTAAATGTCACTGACAACTGAAAAACTAAGTTAAAACAGACTGGAACACTTGATCACTGGGTTCTTTCTATCTGTTCAGGCTGGCATCAGCTGCTTACAGCAGCTCTGTGGGAGCAAAAGACATCATGGGACAGAACTTCCAAACTCGCCTGTGGGGCTTTACTTCCAGCCCACGTGAGTGTTCCTGTGATACGTGGTCACAGGGAAGAGAGGGAGGCTCCTACAGCCATATAAATTTTATCCCCTCTGCTCTGACTTTGAATCAAGTCACGTGACATTTAAGTATCAAAGACTTACACAAGCCACTTCACAGCTCACAACTCACCTTAGAGGAACGTTAATTTTCCAAGCTCATTTGTGACCAATATACGGTGACACTGTTGGTGTCAAACCAAAGAGCCAAATGTCTGAGTTATGCCATTGAAATGTGATTATAGAGGGGCAGTTCTGTGCTGTTCTGTGTGACCCTGAAGAAAAGTGCAAAATAAAACGCCACAGAACCAGGAGCGTGCTGTGACAACTTAATGGAACACAGGCAATCCAACCCTATGTGTGATACATTTTTAATTGCTGCTTCTAGTAGAGCATTACAGAACATCAATTAATAAGCAGTTTAGCTCATTGGCATAACCTAAAATGACTTTTGAGAGTGTATTTACTAAGGTCAAATCTCTCTTGTACACTGAATTTGTGTAAGCAAATGATTAAAAGGAATGCTATTTTGTCCACTCCATGCCAGCCATTTCTGCATTTGGCTGTAGAAAAGCTACAATTGCAAACAAAAAACCCCAAAAACCCAACCAACCAACCAACTAAAAATTTAAAACCCAACCAACCCACCAACTAAAAATTTAAAACCCCACAAAAACACAACTCCCCCTCTCCCCCAGTTGTAAGCGAAGAAACTAAATAAGGAAAGGCTAGATATCAAATACCAGAAAAAGGGAAATTTATAGCAGAGTATCAGGTCTCCCAAGAACAGGGGAATTGCTTGCAACAGACTCATTAATATATTATATAATAAATTCTCTTAATATCTGAGAATTTTATCCAAGTGCATCTCTACACTGTCAAGTTTCACAGATTCATCACCCCTTCAGAAATACACTAGAATCACACAAGTAAAAACTAACTCTACTTATCATTATTAATATCTTTAGCATTTTTTCTCCTTAAAAAAACCACTTAAAACCATGAGGTTAAATAAACCTCTTTCAAACTCTATTAAAAACAAACAAACCAACCAACAGGTATCAAGCTTATGCAGACAATGCCTTTGTCTTAAGCTCCCACAGATCTAAGCTAAGAGTGACATCCAGTGGAAATAGTCTACATCCTCTTCTTTTTTTCATGCTGTTGTGGAGATGGCTTTATAGCTCAGATTAAACCTATCATATCACATCTGTGTTACGAATATTCAGAAAGATATGTCTGTCTTGTATTATACATGTCACCGGGAAGGCAAAGGCGTGCAAGAATGAAAAGTAGGATTGGATTTCCACGGAGATGAAAGTTGTTCCACACCTTTATTCATTTGGACAAAGAGACAAAATTCTTAATCAGTGCTTCACCAAAATAAATTCTCTGCCTTAGAGTTCACTATTAAACCAGGAAGATTTTGCACAAACCCCCCCATGTTTCTGATGCTACATTTGCACAGGTATTTATTGTCACTGATAATTAAGCTATCTTTGGTAATACCCTATCTAACTTCCTAATGGCAATTACTATTACGAGGTAAGAGAGATGCAACGGAAGCTGCCGGGTTTTGATCAAATGGAGCTGAACTGGGAACAAGCTAAGTAAAGGCTGACGTACTGATTGTTTGGGGGTTTTTTTGGACAAAATGGAAGCTAATCTTTTGTATGTGAACAAGCCTGTTCCCCCAATTCATCTCTTTGGATATACACTCTTCTGGATTGAAGGAAAAAAACCCAAGGGGTTACATTCCACAGCATGCCAGATCCTTTCCTCTGTGGGAGACGTGAATATTTAAGCAAAGGGAGAAGTGCTCCCTGTCACCAGCAACCTTTTCCCTACTTTCTTTCACACACAGGAAGGGAGAACAGCCACCCGTGATGCTGTTCTCCCCCACCTTCCCAGGTGCTCCCAACAGTTCCTACACACTGGCTCTCACTCCATCATTCTCTGATCAGATTGGGAAGAAAGTTCCCCGCTACTCTGGCTCCATTTTCACTGTCTCTGTCTCCCCCCTTGCTTGATGTTAGATTCAACACATCTTGAGAGAAAAGACTGGGGCAAAATAGGGGGAAAAATAGGGAAAAAAATAAGGCTTTATCAAAAATCATACTCTGCTTTTTGATAGAATTTGTCAAAAGCCTACTGTTGTCTCACTGTAATTAAAAGCAGCCTGGAAAGCAAAAAACAAGCCTACTTCTAAAAACCAGAAATAGTTACAGAAAAGCAAAAAGGGATTATGGACCTAGTACTGAACACTGAGCACATGTTAAGGTGCAGCCCTGGTCATTTTTGTGTGGCTACCTAAGTAGCTACAACATGGCAAGTACAGCTTAAGAACCACAGAGACATATTAAAACCAAAGGGCACTTCTTTCATTGTTTTAAAGCAACATAACGCCATTTAAATCAATAAAGAGCTGTGGAGGCTGCATCAGTTGAAGTGCAAGTTTGACATATTTAAACAAGCTGTTTCCATGTGTCACCATAACTACACTGGGGATAATCACACAAAGAGGGTGCTGATGTCGCCTGAATTAACCACCAGTCACATCAGATTAAACAATGATCCAACCAATGAGCCCGGGACTGAAGCAAGAGCCAACCTAAGAAGTCAGCTGTGAATCAAACTGAGGAACAGAGCAACACGAAATTAGGAGTTACTTGCATCACAGGCAGAATAGAGCAAGGACTCGAGCCTCCTGGCTAAACAGAATAAGCAGGAATCAAAAAGGCTAAGGGATGTTTCTTGTCCTCAAAGATCTCCTAACAGAAGAATTAAAAGGCTCCTTGAGGTCCAAAGACTGCAATGGACAAAGGAGGAAAGATCCCAATTGTTTGCACCAAACCTCATCAGTCTGGGCTGAGCTCTTATATACTCAGGGTTTGTCAGAGAAAGCTGACAAAGAATTGAAAGAGTAATTATACAGGACAGAAGGCAGCAAGTTAGAAGTAAAGAAAGGGTTTTGTAACCAGATTTAAAGAATTAGATGTTAAAAGATGATGGGAATTTAATTTCACTTAGCAAAGTACATCACCTAGGGACAAACCAAAAGAAGGAGCTGTATATTAAGTGAGGCAACTGTGCTGCAAAATTGGTGAAAAGAACAAATGAGGCTCCCTGAAGCCATTTCCATGAAGTTACCAGCACACTTTGACAATATAAAAAGGAAAAATGGGTACACAGATTCATTGCCCACAGAGAAAAAGTCACAAAATACGATGTAACTGTCAAGACAGGTTTATGTTATTGCTAACAGTAATTCTGGGAGGTACAATCTGCGTATCCTTCCTCACACTTCTGAAGCTTTGTGAGTCAAGCAGCCACCGAGGTCAGAGCTTCAGGTTAGCACAGAACCTCATGTAGACACAAATCTGAAGAGGGATCCTATAACTACTCACCACAAAATCAGGAAGAAGGAGAAATTTTAAAGTATCCATCCTTTCTCCCAATTATTCTCTCTGTGTCAAGGAATGTGGCCTGAAATACTGTGAATAGCACTATGCAGAAATTCATTGTGTTTTACTTGTCAAAACAGCTTCAGAGGGAGCGCAAGTCAGACTCGCTTTTTCACAGCAAGAATTTCACTGGAACTATAATCAAACACAGAAGAAGCAAGATAAATCTGCCACTGGCACCAGGCAAAACTCAAAAATCATCACAAAAATAACACCAAAATATAAAAGAGGACATGATTCGTCTAACAATGGAACAGTCTTTAAATGGACTGGGAAATATGTTCAATTTGCTGTAAATTATAGCTCTGATAGAACACTGCACATTAAGTAACAACACTGAGTGGCTGCTGTAAGAGGCATAAATTGTCCAGAAGTGCCCTGTCCTACAGCACTGCCAATCAAAGTGAGTGTCTCTGAGGCTCTCTGGAAAATACCATTACAGGAGCCATTACAGTTTGTGCTGAAACAAAAGCAAAGTCATTCAAATAGCAATAACAGCCTTGATCTGCTGCATTTGCCTTGCTATTGACAGTTGAGGTTAATGAATGCTATGAAGACCATAAGGGTGTCACGAAGTTTTGGGACTTTGGGGTGGGTTTTTTGTTTTGTGTTTTGGTTTTTTGTTCTTTTTTTTTTTTTTTTGGAGGTAGTGGTGATTGGCTTTTGTTTGTTCAGCTTTTTTTGTTGAATCTTCTTTGTTTGGTTTGGGGGGTTTTTTTTTTGGTTTTTATATATGTATTGCAACAGCATCTAAAAGCCTCATTAGAACTTAGAAATCCATTAGTCTAGCAAAGCAAAACATTCAAATTGAAATAGTTCCCTACCGAGTTTATTTAAAAGGGGGCTGGGAAGCAGCTCCTGAGAAAAATGTCATACATCAGTTTGAAAAAAAAAGTCACAATTCATCTTCAAAATATTTCAGATCTTCATTTAAAAGTTGCAGATTTCATTTTTGGCCTAGACTTCTTCAGCAAAACATGCTAAGTCTGCTGAAAATATTTGTTTAAAAAAAGTTCTATGTTTAATCACTACTCAAAAAGACAATCTCACTGAATACAAGATATAACTAGAGAATGGAACAAATGCTATGAGGCAGACAAAAATTGCTAACATAACTACTGAAGTTTGGCACATAACCTTTTGAGGGATCTCTATTTTAATATCTGCCTTGCTGCAGCCTAGGTGTGCCTTAAACTGCCGGGCTCTCAAAAACAGCTATTTCTAGCCTAAAACCCAATTCCTCTTAGAGCAAGCTAACTAACCACATATAATAATAATTTGTAGACCAGGATAAAACACATGAGCAGAACAGAAGCTGAACACCAGATCCAGATCCAAAACTTTATTTGAACATGAAGATTATAGAGAAAGCAACCAAAAGTCTAAATGTTAATGATTCTTCTCTTACAAGCTTTTGAGAAATCTACATGGTAAGGAACTGAAATACTCTGTATGGTATTTGACCACTGAAATGTCCGAAATTTTTTAGAAGAAAGTTCATGCTGCAATCAAAAGTTCTGTGATTCAAAAAATCCAAGGCCTAAAGCTCCAAAGACTTAACAGTCTGCACAATTTTAGCCTCTTTCTGTGTTAATCTAGTGCTCTGCATAATAGAAAAAAACCACATAATACAGAAGAATATTGATAGAGAGATTTAATTCCTTATATTCTGTCTATTAACTCAGCCACTATCCAATGTGAGGATACACATTAGATTGTATCAGAAAATGGCAAAAATGTATTCCATTAATCTGTATGTGGGAATAATTCTCTTATCTCAGGAAGAATTTAAACAATTTTAATTTATTCCAAATTGTGCCAGAGGCCAGCTGCACAAAAACTTGTAAAGTAAAAGTGCCAGCTCACCATTGATACCTATTCTTTACAAACCTTCCATCAGGGTCTCAAATGAACCAAGAGCCCTTGAATGCCCTGAGCAGTCTGACCTGGGAGCTGCAGCCACAGGACCGCTGCCCGAGGGCCCGGGGACCTGGATGTGGGACTGCACTGGGGCAAACAAGGGCACTGCTGTGCCTGGGCCCAGGTCACTCTTGGCTCCTGGGCCAACCTCCCTCATGGGACAATCCACACCTCTCTGCTGCCAGGTTCTCCAAAACATAACTTATCTCCTCAGGACGGGGGAAGGCGGGGAAGTACTTCCCATCTATTTGTCCTCAGCGGCCAAGACGTCAATTAAAAGCTGTTAGCAGGATTCCCTCTTCCACAGCTATAGCAATTTTCTTTCTTTAGAATTAAAAATTTGCCTGCATTTTCACTCCAGTTAACTTGCCAGTTCATCTCATCCCCCGCTCTAAAACACTAAAGACAACAAGTTGGAAATGATTGGAATAAAAAAGCAGAGGGTGCAGTCAGTGGCCAAGGCCTGCCAGAGGGCAGGCAGCCACTGCTCCAGGATGGAACTGCTGCCCACTCCAGCAGGGAGGAGGCACCATCTAAAGGGCTTTTGCTCACACCCATCCCGGCAGCACAACAGCGCTAATTAAATAAAAGTAAAACATCTGGGAAAGAAGTTGATGCTTCAGTGATTTCATGACAAGCGATAGGGCTGAAAACCCAAATTATTGGTTGGATTTGGTCCAAGTGTCGGGTAAAATGTTCCTTATCTCACAGCAAAGATTTCCACCGTTTTCTTCAGACTGAAACTCTTAGAAATATTAATATATCACTACGTTATTCTGCGAACACGCCAGTGAAAATGTTTCATTTTACAGACCCATTCATATGTAACTCTAGAATACAAAGCAGCTATGTAACAGAATTGAAGTGTTTTAATAAACAAAATTCAGAGACAAATGAGAAAAAATTCAGTAAAGGATTAAACTCATCTTTAAAAAAGGAAGGTGAGATAAAAGCACTAGCAGTATACAACGGTCTAATTTCTGTCTCCTTTCTTACCTCATTCAATACCTAAGCCACTTCGTAACATTTGCTTAACAGCATCTTATTTTTATGCAAATTACCACCAAATTGTGTTCCTGAGTTAAAGCATTGGGTTTGGGTTTTTTTTATTATCCCCGAGCATATTCAGTATGCTGAAAAGTGATACATGGAATGAGTCTCTGGTGACCCCAAAATGTCTGTTCCTCTGGCTTTGTACTCTCCCACTCATTTGACTACCGTGGTAATTCAGAAGGTTTATACAATGGAAATATTAATTGGTTTTCTGCTAGTTATTTTACTTAAAAAACAAAAATCAAGCTGAGAAAAGCAGAAAGCAGCTACAGTTTGGGATGTTTTACTGTGCAGCCACTGCAGAACACATACTGCTCTCCAGGATAGTGGTCATGGAACGTTAAGGGTTGGAAGGGGCCTTCAGGATCATTTAGTCCCAACCCCTCTGCCATGGGCACGGACACCTCCCTGAGGATGATGATGAGAAACACAGGAGCTTAAGACATTATCTTTAATTCCAGCACAGAATGCTGGAATTTGGTAATTAGTGTTTGAATAAGGATTTTAACTTTCAGCTAATCCCCCCCCCCCCCTCCCCCAATTTCATCACTCAGGAGATAATTTGGTCATCTTTGGTGTAGCCACAGTGGAAATGAAAAAGTGACAGAAACATGATTTTTCTGCAGAGCTAAGAGGCGAGGGGAAAGAACACGCTATCAGAAAGGAAGCCTACTTTTGGAAATTCATATCTGCTTTTCTGGAGAGTTCTTTCACCAGACAGCAAGTAATTTTCATTATTTTTGTTGCCTTTTCTGCAAGTTTCTCCCAGTGTATTTTCCCTTTTCAGATGCAATTTTAAAAAATCCAATATTCAACAGAAAGCAAACTAATTGCTTGATAACGATCTTTAAATGCCCAGATTAACCTTAATGGTTTTAAATGGAATTTTAATGAGTTATTCTGAGTATAACTAATTATTTTCTATTTATACACATAGACATGAACAGCGTATTTTTGATTAAATGAAACTTTAGCATAACTGTTATTCCAAGCTGCATTCTTTGCACAGAGCTATACCATAGGAGAAGCAGACATACGAATATAGTCACATAAACTTGTGCTGTGGCTTGACAAGCCTGTCTAATGACATGGTTTGAAACAGGGGATCCATATTCAAGTCCATGTCCTGCATGCCTCCAGGTAATGCAGGATAAACTGCTCTGAATCAAGAACGGAGGTTTAAATCTAGATCTCCCACATTTTGTGCTCGTGCTCTGTGCCCGATACACATGCACGGTCACATGCATAATTCCCAAAATCAAAAGCTGAATCCTGACTCGGACAACAATTTCAGGAGAATGGCCAAAACATTTCATACCATTCTGGCATAAAAGAGTGAAACAACTTGAAACATCAGGAGTTCTTGAAAAATAGGTGCATAAAGCGTAGATTTCCACTATAATTTGAATTAGATTTGCATTACGTTTGCATAGTACTTTACTATGAAAACAAAAGGAGGTAAGGAAGCCCCACTTGCCAAAGTCCTGATTTATTTAGCCTCTTAGTCAACTGACAAGGTGAAGACAGATTTGTTTTGCTTTTGATGTAGTTTTAGTTTTTTAAAATAAAAAAAAAGTTTCTTTTACAACTCTTAGTTTCAATATATGCAACTCTTAGGGTACAAAGACTGAGGGAAGAGAATACAACATATAAAATTTTCAAAGGATAGAAAAGAGAGGAAGAGAACATTTTAAGTTGTCTTACAAGCCTGGGATGGAGTTGAACAACAGTGAATGTCTTGAAAAACTGGCTTCCTTCACAGGTCCATAAAATCAACGCTATGATATGTGCTATAACATGGCATAAACTCAGACATAACTACTTGTACGCTTGAGTTTGTGACTGAGCATTTATATATTTTCCAGACTGCACTATCAGATGAACTTCACCCATCTCCACTTCAGCTACTCTAAAACTGCTTTTCAAAATGTTTTAAACAGTTTGCACAAAACTGCCTTTAATTGTGAGCATGTCACTCAGCTATAACAGAACTTCAGGATATAATACAAAACCAAAATATAGACTATCATTGAGTTCTTCTCACTTGGACTTAATTTGGATTAATTTACTAATTTTTATTTTGCATTTCTCATTAAAAAACTATATGTCATGTTGTATGACATCTGACACCTGGATGTTCACATATAAACATGAAAAGATTTGAAATTTACTTAATATATCTATGAGAAAGTGACTTTTCCCCATTTGTTTCCTACACAATAAAGGTTCTTACATGCCAAAATAAGCCACATGATGGAAAATGAGTAAAAAGCTAAGTTACTTATTTATCCAAAAGATGGACTCAATAAGCTAAAAATATATTTTTTAAAAGTGGGTTATCTTACAGGTTTTGAGGAAGTAGATATCAACTTCAGGAATCTAGGGCCAGCAAAACACAGAGGTCCTCCAACCAAAAGAGCTTTCAGTTTTGCCTTTCTGGCAGACCTTGTATTTTCGAAGAAAAAAGCCAGAATTTATCCACATTTATCCACAGTCCTTCATATCCTCACCTCTTCAAAGGTCTCTATTGTAATTATTTACAAAAATATTGGGGGAGGGGGAGATTTAGTGATATTGAGATAAAAAGTAAGATATCTTGAGTCAGATATACTACCACGATGTCTCTTTGGTGTCTCACTCTGCTAAACCCACTGGCCAAGTTCCCCAATAAATCAGATAATGGGTTTTACATGTGTCATGGGTTGACACATGTAGTCTTTTCTTCATTGTGAAGTCTCTTGCCACAACTGAAAAACATCATAAAACCAAAAGGAAATCCTTCCCCCAAGACTGGTAATCTGAGGACACCAAAACAGAGTTTTCATGAGTTAGGAAACGGGCACAGCAGAACTCAAATATTGTAAGGTCATGGAGCAGATACTCCTGGAAGTTATGCTGAGGCACATGGGAAATAAGGAGGTGACTGGTAACAGTCAACATGGCCACACCAAAGGCAGAAAAGGTAAAAAAGAAATTTCTCATACCTTTAGGTAGCTAACAGGAAAGCAAAGCAATTTTAAAAGTCAACTTAAATAGGTTCTTTATTATAAAAGCCAGCAGAACTCCAAGTAGCAGTATGTGCTATGACGTCACTGTGTCATACTTCTCAGTCAAAGATAACTTTACCCTCAAAAGTTGACTGGACAATTGTGTGTACAGAATTTTATTTTTCTTCAAATACGTAGAAGGCTGTAAAACAACATTGTCTTTGCCTGACTGACAAGTTCATGATCTGCACTTCTCACACATCAGACAGGCTGAAGAGAATTGAAACTAGCAGAGGACTTGAAATACACATCACCATCATTAAGGGTGTTTTCCCCAAATAAGTCTAGAAATTCAAGTTTTGGGGAGTTTGGCACAGAGTGATGCATTTGTCATTTAAGCACACCATAATCCTCTTGTGAGTGATGCTGTGTGACACACAGCAACATGGCATGCCTAAATGAGAAGCCATCGGCTCCTCACTGAACAAGTTCACAGTTACTGTCACCTTGGTAAGCTGCAATCATCTCGGATTTCCAGGAGAAAAGGAAGCAGAAAATTGGTGTGGCAGAAATAGAGAAAATGTCCGTGTGCATTATGTGCTTCCAAGAAGCAAAGGGAAAGCCAGACCCTTGGGAGAACAACCAAACTGTGCTATTTCACCCTCATCTCCTATGGGGCCCAATGGGATTCATCCCAGGGTACTGAAAGAGCTGGCTGATGTTATTGCAGCACCTTTCTCCTTATTTTTGAAAACTCTTGGGAGTCCAGAGAGGTTCCAGCTGACTGAAAAGTGGCAAAAGTTCAAGAAGGCTGAGAAGGAAGACTCTGGTAATTACAGGCCTGTCAGTCTCACTTCAGTGCCTGGTAAAATTAGAGAGAAGGTTCTTCTGTCGATCCTGGGATTTTGCAGTCANTCAACATGGCCACACCAGAGGCAAACAAGGTAAAAAAGAAATTTCTCATACCTTTAGGTAGCTAACAGGAAAGCAAAGCAATTTTAAAAGTCAACTTAAACAGGTTCTTTACAATAAAAGCCAGCAGAACTCCAAGTAGCAGTATGTGCTATGACANCTGATGTTATTGCAGCACCTTTCTCCTTATTTTTGAAAACTCTTGGGAGTCCAGAGAGGTTCCAGCTGACTGAAAAGTGGCAAAAGTTCAAGAAGGCTGAGAAGGAAGACTCTGGTAATTACAGGCCTGTCAGTCTCACTTCAGTGCCTGGTAAAATTAGAGAGAAGGTTCTTCTGTCGATCCTGGGATTTTGTAGTCAGACTCCAGGATCTCACAGTTGGGATGCATCCCATGCTTGATAAGCAAGTTTTGAGAACATGCTCAGTAAAACGATATGAAGCAATCTGCTCCTAATTGTCAAAGTTCACAGCCATGCACAGTCACTCAGAAATTAATATATTCTAATACCATTAACCTCAAATTCTACTTACTGTAGACAATTTCAGGTTTATAAAATATAACCTTCGAATAGGTTTGTCCCCCCCATTACATTAAACAAACAAACAAAAATGTTTTCTACAATCCTAATACAAGAAAAACATATTTTAAAACAAACTTCCCATGGAATAGAGCTGGTGAGCAAGGAGGACACAGCTAGCCTAAATCCTATGATAACCTAGGTCATCCCTTACATGTAACCTGTATTTTCATTATAACTGATATATCCTGATATCCCTAGGCTTCAGCAGGGCTGATTATAATGCTGAAACATTCAGAGTGTATTTTTTTATTTGGAAGTAGCAATGCAAAACACAATTTGAGAAAAAGGAGTTACTATTGTTCATAGAAGAGCCTAGCAGTCACCTATGAAATATAAAGCTCAACCTTGATTTCTCCTCAAAATGAGGGAGCTCACCTTCATGTCTTCCAAAGGATGTATTAAGAAGCAAGCTGGGAACTATTCTACAATATTCAGCAGAAGCTGCATTAGTGCAAGGAAAATAATTCAAGGCTTGTGTGCCCAGTAGAAGGATCATATATGACAGAGCGACACAGCATCTCTTTAACGATTCTTACACTTGTTATTGGCAATAGAAATTTTACTGGAAGCCAAAACAAAAACTCGAGGTATTCTTCATCTCAGACAGATGCTCTGTTGAGTGGAATATAGAAATAGCACACATTTTCTTGATGGCATAAATACAATTACATATGCCTTGAAGCCTGCTTACCACATATTTACTCAGAAGAAAAACAAATCCATTAGTTTCTAGTGCTCAGTTTGTCAAAATTGAGAATGTTTTAATCATACCAGGGAATTTTCAACTACAAAAACAAACCAAAAAGGGACTCCACATGCCAACAGAGAGCACTTGCAAGGACTTGCAGAACTGCAATTTAGATATGTGACTTCAACAAAAACTGTCCTTTTATATGCCTGATCTTTTGGGAATATCAATAAGATTCAGGCTTTTACTCTAAAATACTAAAAACATAAAAGCATAAGACAGCCATCAAAAGACAAAAAGCATAAAATCCAAAATGTTTCAATGTGCTAGTCTTCCACCATGAATCTTCTCACAGTGAGTTGGTGTTTTTAAGGGATTAAAGGTCAAATAAGGCCTGCAGTGTTCAGCCAAAGCAAAGACAGGATGCCAGGAAACACGTCACATTTCTGCCTCCTGTAGTCTCACTTTCAATACACAATGCTGCAAGGAAACAGGCGTCGCATTTTTTCATGTTTCTACCCATTAAACAAAATCCTCCTCCACTGTAAACGTACCAGATGGAAAGGTGGTACCAAACTGAGACTCTCAAGTAGGTGCTGGAATGTCTCCCTAATAGAGCTCCAGGCGTGAAATCATTCCACAGTATTTGTTATCATCTCCTGGATAATGGTTGTCTTTCCCTGCCTTAATGGTAGAAAGTATTTTAAGACAAACTTTTGGGAACTTACAAATTAACCTCACACCTGACAACAGCACTACATGAAGCAGAGAATGATCTATTTTCTCTACCCCTCACAGTTGGCAGTTCCAACAAATTATAACCTTGCTTGGGGAACACCTAGCAGAGAATTTTGCAATTTACTTTGCAAAAACAGCAGCATCTGACATAAGACCACGAACAGACCTCCTAGAGAGGCAATGTGACAGGAAGTTAATTTAAGAACTTCCCCAATTAAGTGTTCTTACCTCAGGTGATTAGATAACTGCCTGAGTGGTAAACATGTCCAAGAGAGTAATCAAACAATTGGAATAACAAGGAGACAAATACTATCATTGTTAAATGGAAAGTTAATTTAAAATCAGCTGCTGTATCAGCAAACCCTGTTTTAAAATGGTGTGTTGATACCATTAAATGAAAGACAAATATTTGGCATTAAACATGCTCAAACCGTTCACACTGCTTGTCACAATAACGTTCTTAGTAAATAACTGAATGAACCTGAGTCAAGCTCAGTCTGGTGCCTCTGAGAAACTAGAGGGCCATTACCAATATCATTATCTAAAACTAATTAGTAGTTGGTGATTGTAGCCTGCTGGCACTAGGAAGCTGATTAACATTCCTCAGAAACAAACAGGGCTGGGTTGGGGGAGGAGAGGGATATTTCCCTTTTGCTTCAGACTCAAGATCAGAA
>VYZQ01017099.1:0-12364 GCA_013400655.1 Mystacornis crossleyi
TTTTTTTTTTTGTACTTTGAATTAAGAATTTTATATTGAAACATAAATAATTATATGGATTAGCAGCTGACTGCAAAATGAGGCAAAATAAAAATCCAGGTTATCTTGAAGTGTTACAGCACTTAACTTTTTGGCATTGATTGTACAAGTGCAGAGTCCAGAACCCAGAGTTAGAACACAGACTATAAGATGGTTTATGCATGAACTTAAATCATGGTGGAAGAGATGCTGCAGAATGAGGTTAGGCACATCTGAAGAGCATTTCAAGGTAGCAGGAGTGCAGACCAGTCTGTGAGCACCTACTTTGAATGAGTTGAAAGAGAGCAGGGATGAAAATTAACTCATTGCCATGGAATCAGAGCCCCAGGAGCCTGGCTCCGTGCACTAGGAGTGCATATTTCTGTGCCATCTGCTGAAGCTTGGGACCTTTGGTCTGTGTTAAAAAAGTGCACAGAGTGAACTCTTCATAAATTGACTAAAAGTGAAGGTAGTGGAATGGTCTTTGATGTAGCAGCTCGGTGGTTTGAGCCTCAGTTTCGGCAGTGAAATAGCAGCAGGTTCCTCTGGAGATAATTCATCCTCCCTCCACCACCTGCTGCAGAAGTGGGAGCAGTGAGGGATGAAGGGGCTGGGGAAGGCACTTTGTGCTACAGCTCTTGGTGCTGTGTCCTCATGGCGAGGCAGGAGAAATATATCCCACACAGAGGGAGTTTGGCTCAGGGCATCCCTCAGGACTGAGCAAGTCCTGTGCCTCAGTAGTCTCCCTGTTTACACCCTTCCTGAGGAAATGGTCATGATGGTTTTCCCAAAAAAAGGAAAAAGGAGTGCTGGGGATGTTGGGAGATGGCAAGTTTAGATACCTGGAGAATTCGAAATTCAAACTGGGAGTTGATTGCTTCCGGCGTTACTCCAAAGCTGGTGGGATTTTACTGAGACCTTCTCTTACCCCCCTAAATCATGCAGTTTATTGCCTTATGACACTTTAAAAAGCTTTGAAAGCTGGTGCTGGTCTTTAAAGTTGCACTTAAAAATCTCATAGTCCTGGTAAGCATTTAGAATGAGGTGTTAAATACTCCAAGTTTGAGGCTTTATTATAACAATACTTAAATAAAATTTAAAACTATTGCTCCTGATGACTTTTCTTTCTGGCAGAGCTCACCCTTATAGGGTAAAAGTGTGTTTGATTTCTGGCAGCTTCTTCAGTTTTCTAGCAGTGAGAGGCAATATGATCAGGACTTAGTTTTCAAATTAGAATCTCTTTTAAGTTATTTATTGATATGTTTTTTAATTAATCACTTTGTGACTTGTTTTTTCCAGACAGGCTACTTCATAAGGGCAAAGTTTATCGATAGATTATATTTACCAAACCACAGGAGCATTGCATATTGTCGTGGTATTGACAGCTAAGTTCTACTCGTTAACTGTTTCTTATTTTCTTTACACTGATTTTGTCATATTTTTTGGTTCAGCATATAAAAATTGACAACATGAAATGTTATATTGAGGATTGACTTAATTGAAACTTTTCATTCTCGATGGTTTTAATTTTAGTAACGCAGAAAATATTCCAAATTCAAACTCTTAGATCTTCTCATCAGAACAGATATACTTCTCGGTAATAGGTTGTCAGGTTTTGAAATCTTTTGAGTGCGGAGGGAACATGTACTTAAAATAATCAACTAAACTGGTTTTGGCCTTGCGAAGCCAGTCTGTCATGGAAATGCATCTCAAAAGACGTGGGGATGTTTCACCAATGTGGCAGACAACATTGTTGGTACTGATATGTTCTGCAATCTCTCTGCTGAGTACGAGCACTTATACCCAGATTTCATGCTCTGGAGCAAGGACACCAATCCTTTGCATGTTCAAAAGAGGGAAGCCTTGAAAGTCAGGGTTAAACTCCACTTTGACATAATCAGGGAGCTCAGCTGTGTAATAGAATAAGAATGTATAATATTATAACATGTAATAATGTAAAATGTTCCCTTCTCCATTCTCTCACAGATCACTTCTTTTTCTCCGCTGGAGTGTCATGTCACATCTTTCCTAGGTTTGCTGGGAGTCTCTTTTCCCCAGTTATTTGTTATTGAAGCTGATCTAACTTTAGTGAAAAGAATTATTCAGAAGAAAAATGTTCTCGTTTTGACATGCTTTCTCTTAGCCTCAAAATCTCCATTTTCTTGTTGTTCTGCAAATGAAAATACCCTGTCATCTGCTGAAAGCAACCACCCAGTGCTGCTCTATGGTGGGTCTGATTTATTTTGCTGCCTTGTGCAGAGCACTGGTGCTGGCAGGTTGTGGCAGTCCAGGTTTGGTGCTGATGGTGTGGTGGAAGTCAAAACCATCTGGTCCTGTGATGATGGCTGCGTGAAGGGCTTAGTTGGTGCAAAGATATTCTCTGGCCAAATACACCAAAATACATTAAAAGCTATTTGTGGTGTTGTGGAAGCCCTTGATGAAACCAGACCCAAGATTTTGAGTGAAGGTGTTTGTGTGATATGCACTCTTTGTATTTCAGGGGGCATTCAAGTCTCCTGATCACAGAGACAGCTGGCGGTAGGGAAAGGATTTCTGGATTACCCACAGCATAAATAGAGGAATTGCCTGGTGGAGGGGGAAGGAAATCACATCCCAAAATTCACAGCAGGTGGGGTGGGCATCTGCTCTGTCCAGCACTGCTGCTCCTGCAGGCAGTGATGCCCTCTGCTTAGAAACCACATCAGAGGGGTAAATTCCAGGTGGAAGGCACCCAGGGTAAAATTCCAGGTCCAAGGCAAGGCAGAAGCTAAAGCACCGAGTGCCACAAAACACAGTGGCCTGAATGACGATTTCAGTCCATCACCTTGTCGCTATCGATTCGCGTTCGCTGGATCGATGCAGGCAGATTAAGTGTGAGAACGAACGAGCAGAGCTACAAGGAATGACCTGCAGAATCTTCCAGCAGTTGAACTCGCTGTACAAGTGCCAGGATTTGATCAAAGACTGTCTTTGTGTGATTGGAGTGCAAAGAAGTTTTAGGATGACTTGAACAGAAGGTCTCATTATTTTTGTTTGAATGTAAATACACGGATTATTTTCTTTAAGAAGGAGAGAATGTTATGTTCGTGCTTTTTTCTGCCCGTGTGCTGGAAGACAGAATATTACATAAATATTGGTCAAAGCAAGCCATTTTTGATCTCTGTACCCCCTTCAAATCCTGGGTGTTTGTCATGAAAACAAAACCAGCTGTAAATCTGTTATATCTATTGCTTTGCATAGTTGCAAAGACGACCTCTACTGAAAACCCCTCCTTGATAAGTAATTAAAAATTTACTCACTTGCTCAACCTTTTTGAAAACATCTTTGTAGCTCATTTCCAGATTTAATGAGCCTGACTTCAAACTAATTCAACATTTAACAGCTACTTTTTCTGCTGAGAATTGTCAGCAGCAATTATAACCCTGGACAGACTGTTGGACTTTTCAGCAGGCAGAAAGGTAGAAACCCTTTCAGCCTGTGCAAAACTCTGCTCTCTCCAAAGCCAAGGCAAGGCAGGACGTGAGTCTGCAGCTGGCCCTCACCTCTGACTCTTGATGCTGTCCAGTTGTGTTTAGAACTTGCTGGTTTATACTGATTTCTGAGGTTTCAGCCTTTTTCCTGCTAGTGTGTGCCCATGCCCATGCCTGGAATTTGCTGGAGATTTCCATGGGATTAGGCCACAGGAGAAAAGAAGTAAAAAATTAACCACTCTGCCCGTGCCCATCCCGATAAGTGTGCAGTTTTCTGATGCTTTACAGATGCATGAGTGAATGCATAAACTTCCTGATGTTCACTCTTCCTCTCAGGTTCCCTTAGATGAAGTGATGTGACATGATGTATAAACGTCAGTTACACTGTCTTAAAACTGAAAGGAAACCAAAGAGAATCAGGCAAATGGAACAGGCAGGATTTTCTCCTGGTTTAGTGAAACTGATCTTGCTTTTTATTTTTTGTTTTTTTTGGGCAGGGGGGATTTCAGCTTTACTGTGCTATAATTTGGCCCTGTGAACATACTAAACTTTACATGGATGAACCCTGAGACTGACACAAGCCTGGCCTGCCATGCTGATCAGGTCTTTATTTTAAATATCTTTGTATCTCCAGCTGAAACACAGCCTGTAAGTAGATAATGACCTTTATCCAAAAATTAGGTTCTGTTTTAACAGCTCACAGCTCCCATCTCTTTGGGTTCTTGCTCCAAGTGTGTGTATGGGTAGTTAGATGTGTGAAATGCAAAAACCGGGGACTGTTAAAGCCTGGGGATAATATTCTGCAGCATTTAAAACCCAAGATGTCACTTGTCAGTGCAGAGAAAGCCCAGTTATGTCATTATTCTTTTCCTCCTTACACAGGCAAGGCTGGCAGGATGTGCTGGGGAAAGTAGCACATCCTGAGCATTTTTCCCATTCCTGGTTACCCAGTGCTGGGGGCAGGAGGTGATGGTTTTAGGGTCCAATGGAATAGAGTTAGTCTGATGTGCTTGTGCTCAGGTCAGCGCTAATGTGACAGTAGATTGTAATCCCTTTTCCTCTTTGCTTTTGTATAATAAATTGTGCTTACTGGTTTTCCCTTATAGATCTACACTAAAATTAAATGTTAAAAAATGGAGTCTATAATTCAGCACACAGTGAGATGAAGGTCGGTAATATTTACTCTATCTGTACCTTTAAAAATATATTTATTAGCAGGATAGTCATATGTGAAAATATGAAATGAACTTGAGTGGGGATTTTTAGGGTTTTGGGGTTTGTTGGGGTTTTTAATTTATTCTTTTATATTTTACTTATTTTCATCTTAGTCTTATATGTGTAGCTCAAATGGTCTAAACTCAGAGTAAACTTAGTTGATAAAAAACTAATGTACAAGGTTGTGTGTCTGTGCACACACAATGACCTGACTCTGCAGTGGTTTTCCTGCTGGGATCTGGAAGCAAACTCACCAGGACCTTCTTAATCTTTGCTTTGCTTCCCCTCTGCTGTCTCTGCCTGGCTGATGTGTCTGAAGGCCTTTCCTGTAAGTCAGCCTGGCAGAAACAGATCTTTGAGAGGGTTCATGGAGTCTTTTGTTCTCCTTTTTGTTCAAAAGAAACTTTGTTTGGCATAGGATTTTAATTTTGTTTCAGGGACTAAAATGATTTTGGTTCTGTGGGTTTGTTTTCCCTGGTACCAGCTTTTCCTTGAACAGACCCCAGCAGTTCCACTGTTCCCTTTGTCAAAAAATCACTGTGTTGTTTCTGACTGGAAATAAATGTTTGTCTTAAGTAAATTGCAAAGTGGGTAGCTGCAGGATTTCTTCCAGGTAATTTGCTTCCATTATATATAGAAGAATCTCATGCTAATTTGAATTTTTTATATAAAGATGTAGAGTAGACTTGTAGCAGTCAGACTCTTTGTTCACAATATGATTCCCACTTGCATTCCTGCTGCTAAAGAGCCAGCTGAAGGGGAAAGCTGAAGCTCATGCACAGAAGGCTTCAGCCAGCAGAAACCACCTCTTAATTTTTTCGAAAACGCTTTTTGAAGAGAGATGGATTTATTGTCTTTGCTGTCGTCAGTGTCAGACGTGTCTCACAAAACACAGCTTGCACAGAGCGTGCCGGCAATGGCACAGGGATGAGTTCCCCTCAGAAAAGAAGAGGTTGTGTGATTTAAAGCTCAAGCTGAACTCACTCCGTGGTTGCAAATGCTCTCTTAGCTGAAGACGCTGCTGTGGGAGGGAAAATGGGCGCTGCCTTGGCTGGGTTTTGCTGGCAGCCACCCCTGCCCCAGCGCCTTTGCCACGTCCTTCAGTCCCCTGCAGGGCTGGGGCCGTGCTGGCTGCTGGGCTGATGAACTTCCTCAGGATGATGCTCTGGTGCCGTGGGTTGTTTGGCAGTTTGTAATCAGGGCAATTTAAAGATTCAAATCTTTAATCAGAAGGAAAGAACCCTTCAGAAGAGGCATCTGAAGTGAAAAAGAACTTTTGGGTCATGATTGATTATCTACTTTGTGCCAAGATAATCTGACAAATTAGAAGTGAAAGTGTTGTTGGGGATGACTTCAATTTTTAGATTTTTTTTTTTCCCCCCAGAAACAAAAATACACTATCTGTTCCAGGCTCTGACAATGCACAAATACAGAATGGTCTGGGTGGTAACAAAAAGCCTGAAAATTATATTTTGCCAGATGCCCTGTCTCTTTGGGGCTTTTCCTCCAGTCCAGACCCTCATGGGTTCATTAAACAGAAATTTCCATGTGTGAACCTAACAGAATTTCCTGAGTCCAGTTGATACAACCTTTATACAAAACATTCCTCCTCAAATTAGATGAATTCCAGCAAGACCATTGAGTATTTATTGTGTTCCTGCTCTTGAAATCAAGTGGGCTGTCTTTAATCAAGTTTCATGATGAATCTTTTAATTTTACAATTATCTCATCAGCAAAATTTCCAATACGCTCTGACAGAAAGACTGACAATCTACAGAGATTAAAGAAAATAATATAAATGACCGTTTTAAACTATGAGCTGGAAAGACAGTAAACTCTGCATTACTGACTCAACCGATGTTCAAATTTCACAAAATTTGCCTCATTCTGCATGAGTAATAGGTTTTGGTAGGTTTTTAGTTTTTTTGTTCAGGTTTTTTTTTTAAATAAATGGGTAGAACATTGTCTGGTTTTCCTTGGCATCAAGGGAATTTTAGTTTCACTTTGTTTTCATGTATTGTGAGCTATTGCCTTTACAAATAATGCAACAAAAAGTATATATGTTGGGGTTTTGGAGCTCTTATTCCAAGAGTTCTCTNAACATTGTCTGGTTTTCCTTGGCATCAAGGGAATTTTAGTTTCACTTTGTTTTCATGTATTGTGAGCTATTGCCTTTACAAATAATGCAACAAAAAGTATATATGTTGGGGTTTTGGAGCTCTTATTCCAAGAGTTCTCTTTTATTTGGGTGTCTTACTTAAGACCTTCCAAATGGGAATGAAGAGTATCTGAACTATACCACAATGGTGACCTGTTCAAGGCCCCAAAACAAACAGACAAACAAAAAAACCCTAGAAAAAGAGCCTCGGTGCTGGGTCACTGCTGTGTGCTCTAACCATTATCTTCTTCTCTTTATCCTTGACAGAGTAGGAAAAAAATCACCCATCTTCAACAGAAGGCAGAATCAAAAATCATCTGTTCTTCCTCCATTTTTTCCCTTGCAGTTCTTAGCAGAATTTGAAGAAACCTTATTTCTGAACTAAAAGCAAATTGACTGACCAAAAATGTCAATGCACCTTCCATCAATGTATTTAAATAGTGAAATTATGCAGAGATTTCCCAGTGTTTACATCCCCAAATTAGTAAATTCTAGAAATGCCAGCAGTAATGCCAGTTCTTGTCCTATTTACTTTCTGTATTTGAAATCCTGTGTAACCTTTGCTGAAACCTTTCAGAAAATTGAAGTAATCCGGGTTTAGCTTCCTTTGTCTCAGGGATTGTTCAGCATATGTGTTTCCCTCTGCTCCTCCAGCCTTCAGAAACTGGTTCATTTATCATTTGACAAAAGTCTGGAGGTATGATCCAAATCCTTGTGGTTCATATAGGATTTTAATTTCTGCTCAGCTATTCAGTTTGTGCTATGTTTATTCATAAAGAGAAGTAACAACCCAGAACAGATGGCTGCTACTTTATAATAGTGTTGTTATTGGGCTAGAGGGACACCCTCTTTTGCCCTTTTCCCAGTAGACATGGGCTGAATTAAGTCAAGAATCCAGGAGTTCTACTCTTTGGTCTTGAAGTGGTTTTCCTTGAAGTTTTGCATTTGTAAACTGGATGAATATGTCCCTATTCCATAGGAAAAGAAGCAGAAAATAGTGATCGTAAAGGATCATAAATATATCTGCTTTTTATACTAGTTTTGTTCAAATCTTAGCTAGATTAAAGTTATAATTTTTATTAATGGTATAGCTAATTTAAAATATAATAGTTTTTAACATTGGTTATATAATCTGATATTCTCTTTCAAATTTTCAATGGAAACTCCCTTTTAAAAAAAAAATTATTACACTATGTCCTCAGTTGCCTGCCATATGGTAATGGAATAACACAGTGAATTTAAATAATGGTCTGCTGCTAGAAGAATGAATTATTGTGTCCAGCAGATAACTTCTCAGACCTTCTGTCACATTTTAAGGAGAAAACCATGAAACAATACCTGTACTGATCTTTCTTTTTCAAACTTTCACATCCAGCTGTTGCCTTTTTTCCAGGACACCTGCTCCTTCTCCTTCTTCATTAGGTTTTTTTTTTTAAATCCCCTGAATATGTGAGAAAAACCAACTCTTTGTTTCAGATTTCTTTCATTTTAACCTGGAATTTAAAAATGTATTTCCTGTTCCTTCATGTTATCAATAGAGAATAAAACTGGGGGATATCAAAACTCGAGCATATTTCTGTTGCAGATATTGTCTAAGGATGCAGGAGCAGGGAGGGCTGTAGAGATGGGTCAGATTTATGGTTGGACTTGAGGGTTTGAAGGTCTTTTCCAACCTAAGTGATTTTATGAATGGTAGTTTATTTTATTACACCACCTGGCATGGTTAGAAAGTGCATTGAAGCTGTGAGGCTTTTTAACTTTTTGTCACTTCTGAAAAAAAAGAAAGGTCTCGAAAACAGAGGCCCTGAGGCACTACAGCAGGAAAAAATCCCTCATGTGCCTCTACGTATGGGGAACAAGCCTGGTGAAGTTTTATTGCTCTTTAAATTTAGCATGGTCGCTTTTTGGAAAGTGTGATAATTAAACAGATATGGCTCATCTGCATATTTTTATTATTCTAAGGCAATGCAGTGACAGGCCACTGCTAGTTTTAACGGGGGAGCTTAATTTTAAAGAGGATAAGACATTGAAAGCAAAAATATATAGTTTATATTTCATCAGATTTTCCAGCTTTATTTCTCCTCTATCCTTTTTATAAGCTAGTTTTAACAGTAATAATAAAAAGTGAAGGCAGGCACATAGGATACAGATATAAAAGAAGAAATTGCTACCAAAATTTAGTCTATGCACTGATTTTATAGCAGAAATTTGGGGGAAATATAAACATTATAATTCTGTTTTTCCACTTTAGGGCTGTTTCATTGTCTAACTCTACAACTGAGAGTATTTGTTTCATTATAATCACCTGATTATTAACAACACAGCCATTGAGCAATTGAATTGCCAAATTAATAACTCCCACTATATAAAATTGTTATAATGAACACTTATCTTCTTGTACATTCCAAGCAGGCCGGCCTTCATTTTCTATCCCTTTTATTTTCTTTTTTATTTATGATTACACTTTTGTTGGAACATAAAGCCTTTAATTGGAGGAAAATAATATGATTAATATGATATCACCATCAGGAATAGTCAGTAAATCAGTGTTTTCTGTCAAGAAGTCTGTAAAGCCACTAGCACACTTCACCTTTGTACATCTGTGTAAATGTGTTGTGTGGCACCGCTCTTCCCTCCAGTTCTTTCCCGAGTTTATTGGTCTGGATAATTATACTCTGAAAAGTGTATTTCCTTCCAGCTCTGTGTTTCTGCACTGCCTAAGTTAAAACCCCTCCTGTTCTGGCTTGGAGATAATATTTAATTCCGTAAAAACAATGTGTATGAACTGGAGAGAAGGGACAAGCTGGTGCTAAGCCCACAGGCTCGTGTGGAACTTAGGGAGGAGGTTCAAAGGGCGATCCCAGGGGCTCTGCAGTTCTCTCCGTGCAGTGGGAGGCTGCTGGGTTCCTACCTTCATTTTCAAAAGGCTGATTTACAAATTGCTGCCCTCTGAAACCTTCCTGTTAGCACCGCACATGGATAGAGCTGCTGCTATTTACCCAATATATTGTCTTATAAATAATAATAATAAAATTATAGAGCGCTTATGTGGAGATTAAATGTGTTTCCCCACAGCAATATGAATATTGACTCTGCAAGGCTCTCTCAGCCAGAGTAGAAACATGCAATTTTGTTACAGCCTCAGAGGTAAATACTGCTATTTGAACAGTGCTCAGAAGGAATAATGAAGTGTTGTAGTGGCTCCGTGCTTAATTTCTGTAGGTTCAACAATTTCTGTGAGTTCTTATCATGGAGAGAAAAGCTTTTCCCCTTCAGAAAATATTCAGTGTTTAAAATGTGGGAATTCTACTGCACTGAAGATTTATGTGATCGGTTTCCATTTACATGGAATTCTTTCACATAAGAAAGTTTGAATTCTTGTTAAACTTTGACGGATATAAATTCTGCTATCTTAAGTATCTATCATAAAAAATGACAGGTAACATTGTGCAGGTGGAATCTGGATTTCTCTCAGAGGAAAAACAATCCTCGAAACAGTTTCCTTCCTCCACCTAGAGGGAGCAGAGAGTGGGAAGCAAAGCAGAAAGAGTGGAAGGGACATTAATAAAGGAGACAGGAGTTTTATTACACTAAACACATGTAACAATCTTGTATGTATGTAACTAAATGTATGTAACTAAATCTGGTACAGGAAAATACACCGCACAGCTTGGAAGACCTGAGAACAGGTTGTCCTGATTAACAGTGTAAGATCCTGATGTTTCAGGGGTTGCTTTCACCCCTCAGTCAGAAACCCCAGGGAATGGGACAGGGTGGCTCATGGCATAAAGTAGAAAATGGTCAAAGGCAAGAAGAGGTTAAACGTCAGGAGAGCAGAAGAAACGATTCAGTGAGGAGCTGGGCAGAGGGCTGCAGGCACAGAGGCTGGTGCAAAAGGGCATCTCTGGTGGCTCTGTGACCTTTGGCAGAACATTTCTCATTCCAGGGCTGCTTCAGCTACAGCTGGGAATTTCGGAATGTGAATTAGCTGATTTCAGAAGGTGATCTGGATCATGCCTGGACAGTCCTGTGTTTCCTGGCTCACTGTTCACACAGCCTGTGCTTTCTGAGGTAGGTAACTTGTGGTGTCTGGTGAGGGGGGGATGAATGGGGGTCTGAAAGCTTTCAGCCGCAAGAGAGAAAACCCTGCTGACTGAAAGAGCTTCATGTGGCTCTTATTCCCTGATGTAGGACCAGGAACAGGTACCCGGCTTTGAGACCCCATGTGTATTGGGGGTTCATCTTGGTGTGGAAGGTCTGTGCTAACAGTGTCAGACCTCAGGTACAGGCTCAGGGTACGGGGTCTGAGGGAAATAGGTGTGCTGTCCAATGTTTGTCAGGGTGTCAGCTGCTGAAGAGCGTCTGAAAAAGAAAAGTCCTGTCATTTTTCTGATTGAAAGGCATTGATATGAAAGAACTTGTACTCTCAAACAGCATCTCAGTTCTATACACCCATACTGAGATCAGAATTTGATTCTGAAACTCATTCTGCAAGATGATGTGTATGAGGAAAGAGAGAGTGATCCTAGATAGATAATGAATACAGGATACTTATGTCAAATACTGTTTCAGAAGTGTTGCAGATGGAAAACTTTATCATAATATATTACACATGTTCCATCAAACTAAAAAAAATTGATTCCACTGAGTTGCAGTGGGAATGTCTGTTGGCTGGAGCTCTGGGTGTCACAGTGCCCTGCTTAATGCTGACCTCCAGCCTGCATCTTAAAAATCAGGCCAGGAGCCACAGTAAACACTATTTTTTGAGAGTAGTTTTTTCTCTCCAGATTGAGGGTTTCAAAAAAGAAAATGTGTGCAAATGCATAGCACCTCTCTTGTTGTTCCCCTTTCCTTGAACTCTGTTATATTCAGTATTTTCAGAATATTTTTCAGTTGTTGTGTCTTCAGCTTTTCTAATGTCTTCCTTACTCTGTTCTTTCAGGAATAACCCCCTCCCTCACAAACCCACTTTTTACCAGCTGTACTCAGCTACTGAGAAACAAACAGAAGCTTCCATTGCTAATCCCTGTTTGGAATTGTTTATCTTTAGCCCCTTCAGAAGCTTTCTGGGGTCATTAATGCTCAGTGGTGTAGCCACGTTGCATTTCAAATCAAAGAGCCCTTTGTCTGTGGGGGGATGGAAGAGGGTTGCTTCAGTCAGGGCGCAGCTGAGGATGTGGGGGCTCTCCTTGAGGCAGGTCTGACTAATACAGGAGTTGGTTAAATCCTACTCACGAGAATAAAACTACTGTTTGTTCCGGTGTGGCATTTCCATCCTTTGTAAAACTTCACTGGGCTGAAACTTTGTTTACTGGATTCTAAAGAGCCGTGCATCCTCATGAGGGCATGATTTGCTGTAATAACTGATGTGGCTACCGCTCCTGTACTTAAATATTCAGTATGCAAACGTTTGTGTGGGCATCAGGAAAACTTCCTGTGTACTTCAAACTGGAAGCAGAAATGAAATCATGCATTTGATTTACAGAGAGAAAGGAAAAAAAAA